>SKCR01015066.1:0-88264 GCA_019454045.1 Zanthoxylum bungeanum | reverse complement strand
TGGTGAAATAGAGGGACAAGAATACCAAATTCTTCCTTTCAAAAATAACTACAAGGAAAATGAAGAATAAGATATGGGAAGTGCTACAAAATGATGGAAATTGGAAGGAAAATGAAGGCCAGATAGAGAATGAATTTTATGGTTACTTCGAAAAACTCTTCAGTACATCTAATCCAAATTAAGAGCAGATCAACACAATGATGTCGAGTATGCCATAGAAGGTTCTAGCAGAGATGAATGAAAAACGGATGCAACCATTTACAGAGGAAGACATCAAATGAGCTATTTCACATATATGCCCCACAAAGGCTCTTAGACCAGATGAATTGCCCGCGATTTTCTTTCAGAAGAATTGGAAGGTGGTAGGTGAATGAGTTTTTGCTACATGCATGTATATCTTGAATGGGAAAGATAACATTACCTCATAACCATGCTCATATTACTTTAATACCCAAAGTACAGAAACCGGAAATAGTGGTAGAGTATGGACCAATAAGCCTTTGTAATGTGATTTATAGAATAATATCTAAAACCCTAGCAAATAGGCTGAAACTCATCCTCCATCAAATCATTTCCCCAACTCAAAGTACCTTCATCCCCGATAGACTTATCACATATAACATAATTATTGGTTATGAAGCACTGCATAAGATTAGGCTTAGTAAGGAAAAAGACACAGACTGGTAGTATTAAAGTTAGACATAAGCAAAGTATATGATAAAGTGGAATGAGATTTTTTACGACAAGATATACTTCGAATGAGATTCACGCAAACTTGGGTAGATTTAGTTATGAGGTGTATTACAACTGTTTCTTTTTCAATTATAAATAATAGGGTAGCGAACGGGCAGTATATTACCTAAAAGGGGGTTGAGACTGTAAGGGTTGGTGCTCAGAGTGCCAATCCGGATCGTATTTATGTCCGATTCATAAATACGAGCAATTATATTTTCCATAATATTACTAATTTAATGGTAGCACCCTTGTCTTTTATACACTTATTCGATCTAATTACGATTAGATATCTGATTATGATCAGATCGAAACTGAATTTAGTTCAGTGATACGTGTATATTAGACAAAGACCCTAGGATTTACAATATAGTCCCCAGTTACAACATAGTTTGTAATTGACATTGGGAAGCGCACTATAAGATGTATATCCTTAAATAAAGTTTCTGGTCAAGATTTACTAACACGGGTCGGTTAGTAAACTGTCGTATATTGTGACTTGGTCCGATGGTTTATCCCAATAAACCATGAGTCTCAGGAGACTCGTATAGACATGTAGGTGTTTATTTGATAAGACACTGAATGACTCACTGAAGATTTCCTAATAGATGGTACACCAACGTCAATAGGAATCTGCACGATTTGAGTGAGCATAGTGCTCATTTGACTTGAGATACCACAATGGGATATATGAGTTATCCACCACACTTTGATGGCAGTCACGTCAATGATCTATTCATGATCAGACATCCACCTGTTCGTTGGGTGTGGACTGATGCTCATGATATCCAGTGTGTATAAAGATAGGATCTATTAGTCATGTGTACATGGCATAGGCATCCGCACGTGTTTACGATCTAGTAAATCCATAGTCGTGGTATAACTTCGAAAATCAGTTCCGAGTTTTATTTAAAGATCGTAAATTAAAAGTCGACTATATTATACTGAACGGATTTGACGTTCTCATCTATATCCCAGGTATAATATGGATAGCCTGTGACATGGGGATTATACGTATGCAATGACCTCGGCTTGCATAGTTTAGCGAGATTATCCGTGGTCGTCATAATCCATGAGTGGGTGGATTATGGACACGAAATTAGATTTCGTGACGGATAAACCTAAACTTAGAGAGTCCCACAATATGAAGTGTACTCGTTGAGCACTTGGGCAACACAATATGAATAATATGGATTATTCATAATACTTCAATGGATTAAGTGAGTTAATTCGAATCGTTTAATCGGTTAAACGATAACACATGCATTAGAGATATTTTTGGTCATTTAATAATTATTGTGTATTTGTATTTGATACATAATACGATTAGATACACATTAATTATTCGTCAAATGAGATTTTGACACATGCCATAAATATATGTATTTGTTATTTATTATAGATAAAAATACATATATAATAATAATTACATTAATTGATTATTTGGATATTTAATTGTTAAATATTTAAATGATTAATTAATAAACTTTTTCCATAATTGTTATGGAATTTGTCCAATTATTATTGGAACACATGGCATGATTTAATAAGCTTAAGTGTGCAAATTAGATTTTGACAAACTTAAAGCTTATTTTACTTTATTTTTAATTTAATGAAATTAAAAAACACAAATTGACCAAAATAGCCTTGACTAAGTCGTTCATGTAAGAAATAAATTAAAAAAAAATTTATCATCTTCCTAATTACACATCCATGGCCGAAAATGAAAGGAAGAAAAACCTAGGGTTTGTTTCATCAAATCCATGAAGAAATAAAGGAAAAATTCAAGAAAAAAACTTGGAAATCAAGAGATTAAAAGCTAATCTTCTATAACCCAAGCTTAGAAATTTGTTTCTTGTTTTCTTGAATTCATAGAATAGTTCTAGGGTTCCTTTAAATCTGAAATTTTGGGGCTTTTGTTTGTGGATGATGGAGATGGAAGTGAAATGCATGTGTGAAGTAGATTTGGGTGAAATTAGTGTAATTTGTATCCAAATTGATCATTTGATGATGAGTTTCTATTCTAGAGTGTTATGACCACTCTTGTGACACCTAGAATTGTTCTTGGGTTGTTCATATGTGGTGACTTGATTTGGTGTTGAGATTAATTTGATTAATGTTGAAATTTGGATTTAAAGCATGAAAAATGGGCAATTTCGTTTTTTGTTTCAGACCTGGAAATGATTCTGATTTTGTGAAGAAATTGTTGTCTTATGAATGTAACAAATTTGTTTTGGGAGTTGGAACAATTTCCGGAAAGTGTTTCGGAGTTGAAATAAGCGAAAACGGCCAAAAACAGTGACTTTTGAGCTAACCGGGTGACGGCTGTCCAAACAATGAATTTGTCACTGTTTGGGTAGCTCATGAACTACCCTAACACTATTGGGGCTGATCTGGGCAGTCCCCATAAGTGTTGGGTGGTCATTTTGGTCAAAAATACATTTTGCATCATTTTACGGAAAAATGTTTTTCGTAAAAGTTTCGCGACGTTTCATATACATTTATGTCATTATTTGATATCTAATAAATAGGTTTATGTGAAATATGGATAAATTATTCATATTATATATTGAATAATTTATTCAGTAATTTGAAAAAGTTTTAAAATTACGATTTCGCCGTGCCCATCGCCCGAAACCCCAACAAAAATAGTATCAGAGCAGGTCTGATGCTTCATCCATTACATTATTCATGCTTGATATTTAATCCAATTTTAATGTTCACACATGCATATAATCTATATATGTTTCTTGACTTTTCGGTTCTATACTAATGGAAATGTAACAGAAATTTAATTGTTAAATTAAGTTATGTTTTCTATAGGTAGAATTGAATTGTTTAGAAAATGTATTCGATTAAAATTCTGCATTTGATGTAGAGTATAACTTCCTTAGGAAATCCCCGCTTAGAAATAAGATTGTAACGTGATGTGTATTGGATACATGTTTCTTGGTCCGTCTTGTCAATACGGTTTATGGGTATCTTTCTATAACTGCATTTGAGATCGTGCCAAAGCTGTGAGGGTGTATGTTATGGGATTTTATCCATGCCAGTTGTATATTGATACTAGACAAATTCAAGTGAAAGTGGAAATCCTGAACGTGCTAAAGCTGTCAGGATTACATCGATAGCTTGAGTTTGTCATTGACAAGTGAAGCCTTGATACACCTCCTTGTGAACGTGCCAAAGCTGTCATAACGAGAAATGGTCAGGACCAAAATCAGGAGTCACTGGTGAGTGATTGACAATGGGTTGTCTACCTAATGAATATACGTAGACGAGATCTTGACAAAGCTGTGAGTCGAAATATATTCATGGGATCCTACTCTCACTATGGAATTCGATTTAATTATTGAACTCTCGTTGTCCATTGGGGATTACGGTATTACATAAAGTAGTGGGAGACACTGCTTGGTTGAAAATCCATAACTAAAGCAGTGTGTAATTTTATGGAATTTACTGCTTTCGTTTTCTTTTTATTCTATATTGTTTATAGATTTATACTTCTAATCCACTGCATAACATATTACTTGAATAGGTTTTCTGACTTTACTTATGGTTGTGTTATTCTAGAATAAGTTCTAGAAAGACAGTAGACTTAGATATTGTTAGATTAGTGGAAACCATCGGGAACTGTTGTTCCGATTTCTTGAAAATCAAGATGGTTTATGACTTAGTTACTAAGTCACGATAGGTCATCTAAATATATATCCGTTTTAGGATATTATTCTAGAAAGAATAATTTCTTATGCAGTAAGAATTTACTTGAATAGTTCATGTCTCGAGATTCTTGACTGGCATTAAGAAAATCCCGTTAGTATTTGTTTATCTTATAATGACGTTTCTTGGCTTTAGTAACTTTTAGAAGTCACGTGTCTAACACAATTTGCTAATCAATCATTTGCAATTGTTGTGAATGATTGAATGCAAATTATAAAGCTTAAGAAATAGATGTATATATTTATGTATAGAGAATATTGATTCTCATAATACGACAACTGTAGGTATTGGATACCAGATCTCTCGTCTAGTTATTTAAAATAATGTTTAATAACTGTTTTAATATTTGATATCAGAACTTGTGACTACTGGATAGTTACTTATTCTGTATAAATATATGTTACATATTTTAAGATGACTAGTAGTGTCATTAAAGAAAAGATAAACATGAAGAAAAATATTCGGTAAAATTAATAACTTAGAACTGTGCTTTATGAGTTTTTATCACATAAGCATCAGATGCTTGTTCCGTATGGTAAAGGATGGTCTGATACGAGATCACACCATATATCCTTATCCATTTAATGAATATTGTATTCAAGAATGTGATTAAGTCTCATTTAACCAATGATTGTTATTGGACCACAAAATTTATTAAATTAATACTTTGGAAGTATGTAGTTTAATTAATTAGAAATTACCTTAAATAGTTTTCTTTACTTCGTAACTTAGTTAATGAATTGTCATGACTCAGTTACGTGTTCTGTTGGTTTCCTCTAAGGTTCCCAAGATCATTTATCAAGCAAGAAAATAACATGTGAATACAATCAAATGAGGTGCGGAAAAACTCACAATGATCGGTTGAGATGCGGTGATGAACAAAAATCATTTTTCTGCCTTCTCTCCAAGCTCGGCAGTGGGCAATTTCTTCAGCTTCCCTTTTCGGCCATGGGTGAGTCTCCAAGAAATCTTCAAGCTCCAAGCTTCCAAAATGGATTCCAAGCTCACGAAATCACTACCCTATCACCTTGGTATGTCTCCTAGAGTGTGCTAGCACTTTGATCTTGCAACAAAATCATTCATTTCTTCCTCCTAGCTCACGGTTTGAGCTGAAGCCAGTGAAGGGAAAGACAATGGCAGTGGGCGAGAGAGAGAGAAATGGTGAAGAGAGAGTGAATTGTATTTGGCTCTCCAAAACCGTATACAAAAGAGAGAAAGAAAATGAAAAAGTGTAATTGTTAATTAATTTCCAAAAAAACAATTAACATATACCATTTTTCAATTTTCAAAAGTCAAAGGTACAAGCCTTTTAACTTTCCAACCACCATCATTATTCACATCAACTCACATCACTCAATCAAGTGACAACTTGTCACACATCACTCAAAGTGACATTTGATTTGACGCTTGATGTGACTAATGATTTGACGCTTGATTTGACTTGTGTGCCGCACTCAATTCGAAATGCGAATGCGCTCACAAACAATCTCGGGCTCGGGTTCGCTAATTCCAAATTAATGAATTTTCCGTTGCGACGCAATTAAATGATTATGACTAGCGAAATCACTATTCACGTCGCTAACGAATTAATTCTAAATTAACTCGTTCGCCCGAATTAAAATCTAATTTTAATTCCGCGTCGAAATCCAATTTCGTATAATATATCGAATATATTATTTAATCGATTAATTCCAAATTAATCGTTATCCTCTTTAATTGATATTTTATCCCAGATAAAATATCTCCGCAATTAATCCCAGATTAATTTTCTCTCTCGCCTAATTAATCCTAGATTAATAAAGTGCGAGTCATACGTCATCAGTGAATCTTCGGGAAGTGACCCATGAGATCCCCGGATATGTTGGCAGTAAATACGGTCGTTGGACTATCCGAACACGTAAGTACCTAGTACTACGTTTTACCGATTTACAAGACAAGGTTGGTTTCTAGCAAAGCGCCATGCCTACCCAATTCTCCAGAAACATGCTTACAGGAATAAGCGATCTATTATCAGGTGTAGTATACGTAGTATCGCGTATGTCGATCCAGTATCGGATGATCACGTGCTAGGCCTGGGGCTGGAATTGTGTCTGCCCCGTACGAAGTACATGTCGGATGTCCGGTAACTAGTCTCTATAATCGGATATACATGACCTTGTCATAATATCCCGATAGCTGCAGCATTAAGAGAACAGTCCCGTATCCTACGTGACCATCATCTCCACTATGACTGGAGTGACACTTCCGTTTTGACATCACACCCAACACACTACGATTCTCGATATACTCAGAAGAGGCGTACACAGAAACCGGTTAAAGCCCTGGACGACCAAAACCAATGTATATTGATTGTCACAAGTATTAACGGTGCAAGTCTCAGGTTAATACCAAATACACCTACCCTAATTTGGGACTTCCATAGACACATAGTCATACCACCAATGGAATTCCGAGGGGGTCTATCCAGAGCGAAGCTGTTTCCCGTACCATCGGTAAAACACAACCTCCTATTACACTTGCATGAGTATCCTATACCCAAATATATGAGAACTATGTCGTTGTGCCCTCACAACGCGCACAAGTGTAATACTAGTCTTTTACGTATTTATCGATGTCCAATCTCAATAATTCTTACTAGGGATATTTAATGATTTATCCTTCGTGGGCTGATACTGTCTCATATCATTCTCAATCCAAGAACAAATCATATGGACCTCCTATCATTTATACATCTTGGTGATCTAATCACAAATGATAAGAGATCAATCTCCTTTGTCACATAGTTAATTTGTACAACAACACCATGATCTGTACAAATTGTGACACTATGGGTCATAATTTTCCAACAATCTCCCACTTGGCCTATGGTCAGTCACTCGAGTGTCTTACACCCGACCTATGGACGGTTGGCTCAAACTGCTGAGAAAAAACTTTCGTCAGCGGATTTGTATGATTATCGTCTGATACGATTTATACGATCATCACATCACCACGATGTATGATCCGTACGAATCAGATGAATATCGAAGTTTATATATCGGGATCGTTGATGAGACCATTAATTCTTTAGCATGTGCTGACGCCTAGCTCAGATGCTAACAAAATTATATCTAATCTAATTAGATTTATTATCGACCCAGAAGGCTTCTATTGCCGCCTCAGCTGCAGCAATAACCCACATTTGTTGTTTATACGGTAACAGTATCTTGCTTGGAAGATTTCCAGCTCAATGTTCCGTTATTCAAACTGTATAGTACCGTTTGCGACTTATAGTCGCTTTACCGGTTTAGGAAACTTGCAGTAGTGATCCCAATCACTTCAAGTTCTTCATCTCCATAGATTAAGACAGCATCCTTAGTTCTCTAAGATACTAAGTATGTTCTTAACTTCAATCCAGTGACTATCACTCGGATTGGCCTGTTTTTGAATTCATATGCTCAAAGCGTATGAGACACCATGTTGCGTACATTTTTCAATGTACGATTTCTCAGAGAGTTTTATCGAAAGCCAAGCTTTCACCGATTATTATTATGGGAATATCATTTCTAAGAAATGACATATATTATCATTATTTATAGGACAATATTGTCAGTGCGCTCTCACTAACCCTCTTATATACACAAGAATCATTTCGTTTTGAATTAAATCATAAACTATTATGATTACATCAAAACGACAATTCCAAGAACCTATGCTTGCTTCAATCCAAACATGGATCGAATAACCCGCAAACCTTGTTTGCTAGTTTTGGTACGACAAAACCAACAGGATGTTGTAAACATCCTCCAAAAGGTTTTCTTTTCAAGAAAGCGATTTTCCCGTTAAGCTGACATATTTCATAAATGAAACATGCAACATTAGCAAACATTTTCCAAATGGATTTACCGTGGCAACACAATGTTGAATCGCAATCAACACAATGTTGATAACGATACCTTTCCGCTACAAGCCTAGCTTAGTACGTTGGTATGTTGCCTTCCATGTATGTCTTCCTTGAAGACTTATACAGTACCAGTAGGCACAATGCCTTGCGGTATATCAACTAGTATCCAAACATAGTAGGTATACATGGAATCCATTTCGGACTCATGGCACTTTGCCATAATAGGGAGTCGATACCTTGTATCACTTCCTCATACGTAGTCAGTTGGTGTTCCTCATTAAGATTAACATCTTTACGAGGTGAGATCAGAAACCCATACCCTAGGTTGTTTTCTGACTCTCTCCGACATACGTGGTTCTTGTGTATTCGAAGATTATTGGAATAGTTTCATCCTTGATGAACTATTTATGTTCCATTAAGATTCGGTGCCATGGACAGTATTACTCCGATTTTCATCGAGTTTTACTATCCTCCCACTTTCCACTGCATTTCGGTATTCCTCTTAGGAAAACCGCATGGTGAACAACAATCTAATTGTTCTCTTGTGAGATGTATAAGTACAATACTTTGGTATCCCTAGGATAACCTACAATTGGCACTTATCCAATTTGGGTTTTAGTTTGGTATCATCCAAACATATGCCCAGCATACCCAAATATTCAGGAATGAGAAACCCGGTTTCTTTCCTGTTCATATCTAATATGATATCTGTCAAACAGATATTTATGGAACCTTATTCTAAATAAGTTCTACACTGTTAAAGCTTATCTGTTGAAGGAAATGGTAGCTCAGAGCGTCTCATGATTAGCCTTATCATGTCTAACATAATTCGGTTTATCTCAGTTCGGACACACCGTCAAACTGACGTGTTCTGGGAGGAGTCCTCATTGAAAGAATACTTTACTCTTTCAATCATATTAGAAACTAATTGCTAAAGTTTTTTCCATTACGGTCTTACCGTGACGGTCTAATACTTTAGCCGATCTGTTTGTCTATTTCATGTCGAAAACTCTAAAAGTTTCCGATTTGTGTTTCAAAGAACACATAACCATAACACGATGCCACATCCGTAAAGGTCACGAAATATTCATCCATCCCTAGCCTAGCTAGACATTGGCCCACTTGCTTCACTATGAACGAGGGCTAACAGATTGGTGGCATTAACACTTTTACCAAGTAAATGTGTTATAGGCACTTTGCCCAATAAACTAGATTCATAGACTTTATTTGATTTGAATCAAATGTGTCCTAGTACCCACTCTTCAAAAGTGCGGATATACGAGTCTTGTTTGATTGTGTCCCAGACAACAATGCCACAATAAGTTTCTTCTGATCAAATCAGTTTGAGCTATTTGTTTGTCATATTCTATGTTTGAAATTTATTTATATTCAAAATATAAATGTTGTTATTCACATCTAATGTGTTTATCTCAATATCATCTTTATATAATAAAATATTTTATTGTCTAGAATATAAAGGTCAATCCGCAATGGATTAGACACTGACATAGAGATAATATTTCTAGTCAAACTAGTTACATTATAACAGTTTCCTAATTTAAGTACGTACCCGAGGTAGTTCCTAAACTTAGGTATCTACGGTCAAAACAGCTACTTTCGTCCCTTTTCCAATTCGCAGATTAATCTCAATTGAAGTCAGTATCATGTTCAAAACAGATTCTGAACATCAATATATTTATGTACCACACTAAGTATTTAAAATCCAATTTTAATACTAGTAATGAACATAATCTTGACAAACATATTTGAAGTCAGAGCCTTGCCCAGTCTTCAATTCCTTCATGTCTGCTTTGTCCAAACAGCAGTCACGCTTCCGTGATCCCGTTTGCCACAATTTAGGCAGACATTTTGGGATATGGCCATTATCTTCCCAGAATATTATAATGATTTTGCCTTTGCCTGTTTCAACTCACACATCCAGAAGCCTTTGGCCAAGCCTCGGGTTTCTAGAATATCGAAGTAAGGTGCGCATTGTGCTACTTGCCTTATTGCAAATTTTTGACTTTGTCTCCTTGAGAATAGTCATTAACTCTCCAAGAGTTTATTAATTGCAATTTAGTACTTCTAAAATTAAGATAGATTTATGAAGATCCTTCAATTTCATTATCATACTTTAAGGATCTAATCCTTAGTTCTGATTCAGAAATTAAGGAGTCTACTGCGACAAGCTTAATGGATTAAGCACTAAGTTATCATTACATAAATCTTCCAAAAATTATGCTCTACTATTTTCTTAACTCCGGGCATAGGCATAATATGTTATTTTATCAATAAAGTAACTTATTATTTTCCAGGACCATCCTGAAACTTTATTCCCAATTTTAAAAATTAAACCATTTAAATACATTTTCCTAGGATTATTTTTAAATGTCAATCTTTCAATTTATCTTGATTTTAATAGTCCAACTATTTAATCAACGATATCAGGTACTATTATATATAATCATTACTATAGTCCAACTATAATCAACTATACTTTTAATTTGTTAATTCAATTATATTGATTACTATCATCCAAATATAAAATCAACTATTTATTGAATTAGTTTGAATATAGTCCAACTATTTTTAAAACAACAATTTAATATTAGTCCAACTAACATTTATTTATATGACGAATGATATTTGTTTGAGCGCGTATGACAAGTAATTAAACGAGTATTGCAAATTTAATTCTTGCCTCCCACAATTTTTCGGCCAGCCTCTAACCCTCTGTCGAGTACTCGGGAAACCGTGTTTCCTAGTAGGCTAGGATCCCGTTAAATATCACACAATCTTGACTTTGGCCAACAAATTGTATGATAATTAACTAGGTAGATCTCTAAGATCAATTGGATCCAATCCAATTCCCAGATCCAGTAGGGGGACATCCAAGTCCGAAACATATATCTTATATATGCCAATACATCCAATGTATTACCTAACCTTTTTCCTCTGAATCAACTAAGCCTTGGCTTTGGCACAACAAACTTAGTGATCCCAGTTAAGCGCGACCCATTGACCATGGAAAGCTTCGTAATCAATGTCGATGGACAAGAAGTGGTCTTAACTTTGGCCAACAAACCAAAACTTGGACAAGACACCAATATGGAACAAAGCTCTCGTGATTCAACATATCCTCGACGGACAAAGGCCTTGACTTTGGCCAACAAGCAAATGCCAGTCTCGGATCTTGAGTGAGAATCACTCAATGGAAGGAAAAACGCTTAATATTGTTTGAGGCTTTTTCGCGTGCAAATTGGCAACCAATTTATTATCTTTGTTAAGGTCTCATCATCATACACCCTTAAACATGCATTCTAAACACATAATAAAGCGCGTATAAATAAAGTAATAATGATATGTGGATGGATACTTTACACATTGATCCAAGATCAAATCTCTCATTTTCTCTATCCCGCTAGCACATGTATTACTTCTACCCGTTACACTACACTTCTAAAGAAACCTCATTTACATTGAGGGGAATAGGTGAGAAGAGAATACAAAGAGTATGGAGGTGATAAGGATGGACACGCAGGTCCAATTAATGAATCAAATTTATTACAACAATTTCTAAAATTGCCCCACCCATCTAATATCCATCTGATATACATTATTCATGCATTGCAACCATGTATTCACACAAGCATGTTATCAATCAATCTAATCAAATTAATTAATCTGATAATTAGTGACCATCCAATGTTCAAACAACGATTTGATTTTGCGCGAGTCAAACTCGTTTTGCGAATAAGTACTCAAAGTACGAAATCTCGAATTAAATTAAACTACATAATTAAATCCAATTTAATATGTATTTAATACTAACTCACTATTTAATCCCAAATTAAATACTACACTTTATTAACGAACCTATACGACTTAAATTCCAAATTTAATCGCTACGGGTCTTAAAGCCCGATTAACGTCCAACGTCAATTTTAATTAAAGTCCAATGGGCTTTTAATTAATTTCTTGAGGCGTGGACTTTTGGTCAACTCGGGTCAAACCGATAACCAAAGTCCAATCCGGGAGTTACCCCATAAGCCCAGAAATCAATTTAGGCCCATTAGGCCCAATTAAACTTTAAATGTCCATTAGTCGCATTGGGCTTTATGGAAGCGGTTTTGGGCCTAATTGGATCCAACCAATTTAGCCTAAATCCAACTTGGTACAACCAAGCCCAATAAGCCCAATTACAACACAACAAACCAAATCCAATTAAGGCCCAAATAATTAAATTACAAAATTCCAAATTCCCAATTTAATTACCTAAAGTGTATTATACAATTAATTACCCAAATCAATATTCCAAAACACAAATTTGTATAATTAATCATGCTCTTTTACATCAATTAGTGGAATATGTCAAATTGCAAATCCAATCCAATTGAATCTTAAATCAACATTAAATCAATATTCCCAAATGATTTCCAACACATCCAATGATCAAAAATCAAAAATCCAAGAAAATTTAGGGTTCTTGTATTTTCGGCCAAGCCTCCAAAATTGGGGAAAAATGTTCCAAACATAATTTCATCAAATTTATCCAATCAATCATCAATTAAAACACATTTAAGCATACTAATTCATCCAATTTCATTATACATGCTCAAAATCAATTTTACCCAATTTTTAACCCTAAATCATTTTCATGCTTACAAAGGCTCAAGATACCATTGTTGGTTTCCTCTAAGGTTCCCAAGATCATTTATCAAGCAAGAAAATAACATGTGAATACAATCAAAGGAGGTGCGGAAAACTCACAATGATCGGTTGAGATGCGGTGATGAACAAAAATCATTTTTCTGCCTTCTCCAAGCTCGGCAGTGGACAGTTTCTTCAGCTTCCATTTTCGGCCATGGGTGAGTCTCCAAGAAATCTTCAAGCTCCAAGCTTCCAAAATGGATTCCAAGCTCACGAAATCACTACCCTATCACCTTGGTATGTCTCCTAGAGTGTGCTAGCACTTTGATCTTGCAACAAAATCATTCATTTCTTCCTCTAGCTCACGTTTGAGCTGAAACCAGTGAAGGGAAAGACAATGGCAGTGGGCGAGAGAGAGAAGAAAGGTGAAGAGAGAGTGAATTTATTTGGCTCTCCAAAACCGTATACAAAAGAGAGAAAATGAAAAAGTGTAATTGCTAATTATTTCCAAAAAATAATTAACATATACCATTTTTCAATTTTCAAAAGTCAAAGGTACAAGCCTTTTAACTTTCCAACCCCATCACTATTCACATCATCAACCACATCACTCAATCAAGTGACAACTTGTCACATCACTCAAAGTGACATTTGATTTGACGCTTGATGTGACTAATGATTTGACGCTTGATTTGACTTGCGTGCCGCACTCGAATTCGAAATGCGAATGCGCTCGCAAACAATCTCGGGCTCGGGTTCGCTAATTCCAAATTAACGAATTTTCCGTTGCGATGCAATTAAATGATTATGCCTAGCGAAATCACTATTCACGTCGCTAACGAATTAATTCTAAATTAACTCGTTCGCCCGAATTAAAATCTAATTTTAATTCCGCGTCGAAATCCAATTTCGTATAATATATCGAATATATTATTTAATCGATTAATTCCAAATTAATCGTTATCTCTCTTTAATTGATATTTTATCTCAGATAAAATATCTCCGTAATTAATCCCAGATTAATTTTCTCTCTCGTCTAATTAATCCTAGATTAATAAAGTGCGAGTCATACGTCATCGGTGAATCTTCGGGAAGTGACCCATGAGATCCCCGAATATGTTGGCAGTAAATACGGTCGTCGGACTATCCGAACACGTAAGTACCTAGTACTACGTTTTATAGATTTACAAGACAAGATTGGCTTCTAGCAAAGCGACATGCCTACCCAATTCTCCAGAAACATGCTTACAGAATAAGTGATCTATTATCATATGTAGTATACGTAGTATCGCGTATGTCGATCCAGTATCGGATGATCACGTGCTAGGACTGGGGCTGGAATTGTGTCTGCCCCGTACTAAGCACATGTCGGATGTCTGGTAACTAGTCTCTATAATCGGATATACATGAACTTGTCATAATATCCCGATAGCTGCAGTATTTAAGAGAACCAGTCTCGTTTCTTACATGACCATCATCTCCACTATGAATGGAGTGACACTTCCGTCTTGACATCACACCCAACACACTACGATTCTCGATATACCCAGAAGAGGCGTACACAGAAACCGGTTAAAACCTTAGACGACCAAAACCAAAGTATATTGATTGTCGCAAGTATTAGCGGTGCAAGTCTCAGGTTAAGACCAAATACACCTACCCTGATTTCGGACTTCCATAGACACATAGTCATACTACCAATGGAATTCCGAGGGGGTCTATCCAGAGCGAAGCTGTTTCCCGTACCATCGGTAAAACACAACCTTCTATTACACTTGCATGAGTATCATATACCCAATATATGAGAACTATGCCGTTGTGCCCTCACAACGCGCACAAGTGTAATACTAGTCTTTTACACATTTATCGATGTCCAATCTCGATAATACTCTGACTAGGGATATTTAAATGATTTATCCTTCGTGGACTGATACTGTCTCATATCATTCTCAATCCAGGAACAAATCATAGGACTATCATTTATACATCTTGGTGATCTAATCACAAAATAAGAGAGCCATCTCCTTTGTCACATAGTTAATTTGTACAAAAACACCATGATCTGTACAAATAGTGACGCTATGGGTCATAATTTTCCAACAGTTTCTAATAAGAATATGTTGAATGTCTTGAATTGTTCGAAACTTTCAATATGTTTTTTGATAAAACGCGAATAGAATATTTTGAATAGTTCAAAAATATTCTATTTGAAGTGTTAAAACTATATCTTTGAAATTCATTGTGAATCTTTGAATTATTCGAAGTGTTTGATATGGTCAAACATATTATTTAAGGCAATTAGTTCTAAAGTTATTTAATGAATGTGATTCTTACTCAATTTAAAACTTCCGCGATTCTATTATGATGGAATTGGTCAGTGGGAGTAATTGAATCTTATATGATTTGATTCGTTGATATTGGGTATTACCGAATTATATTTCAATACTCTTAGGGTTATGCTCCAGTAATACTAATTTTGTCTCTTTAATTTAGGTTTCATTCGTTTCTACAGTTACATATATGATATGTATAGTAGAAATTCGAATATTGAAAAGTTTAAGATTTGAAACTTTCTTTTGTATAATTGTTATATAATTGAAAGCACTTGTGCCTCGGAGGTACAAGTAAGGTTTATCATTTATTCTATTTAATGGAATATTGTATTCTATTTGATAGAATATCTTTTCTACGATCCCGGGTAATAAAATTGTTTTGTTACTTGGTGGTTAACATTGGATGTTGACGATTGCGGAAAAGACTTGACTTAGTGAAGTCAAATGTAAGAATGATAAACTATAATGGAACTACATATTTAAGAAGATGAAAAGACCTTTAGACCACTTCCGTATAAGTTTAATAGGATGTCAGAATCATTTACAAAGTATTCGATACTTAATGATTCTTTTTTTTTCTTATTGAAGAAAAGTTATCATATAACTTATAGTGGGAACGATATTTGATATCGATTTCGGAAATTACATTTGAACCATAGATCTAAAATTGTTTATAGCTTACTACGATCAAATTTTGAACTTGATTAGGCTTTCGTTATGAATGGTTCATAAACTGTGCAAATTGTTTGTGCAGCAAAAGCAAAATGAGTTTGATAAAGGTTTGACCTTTATAGTATGGCAGTGAGAAAAGTTATACTCACTGATCTATTGTAGATTCTGAGAAAACTTATCTTTAGTCGCACTAATTAAACAATTAATGATTTATTGGTTAATGTCGATATTAAACTATGTATTTTGGCTAAGGAATGCAAAGTGGCATTCTTGAATGTTTTCTTCGAATGAGAGATCCATTGCGGTTTCTTTGTTTGAAGAGTTCATTCTAGAATGGCCCTAGATTTTGTATTCTGCTAAGATCATTGTTTGATATACTAGCTTATGGAGCCTATTGTAGACTCAGATGAGCTTTCCGGAAATTTGTGTTCTCTGATTTTGATATCAATCAGATTGTCTGGTTTTATCGAATTATAGAGAATACGTATTTGTCAGTAGGATCAGTGGGAGCGTACAAATTTCTTTCTAGTATTATATATCCTAAGTCTTCTTTTCTCCGTGAGAGCAGTGTGAGTGAGACTTGTGAGATACTTTCATTAGTCGCGTATTAGATATGATCTAATAAAGGACATAGTAAGACTATCTGTATGACAGTTAGTATAACTGTTTGACAGTTAACATGTCTTTTATATATATATATAGTATTCATATTTCGTAAAGGATGGTTCCTTTTTCGAAAGAGAGATTGATTGGAATGTCTAATCAATCTTATGCATCATATGATGATGGCGTAATGAATACTATGTTATGTGCGATTAAAGATATCAATTTAATCGTAATTGTTATGAGTTATTTTGATATGCTACAGACCATATGATGGATCTTGAAACATGTTCTTTGTGATCTTTGAGATATTAAGAACGAGTTTCTTATTCATGGAGAATTTTGTCCGCAACCATAAGGTCGGATTAGTTTTGATCCTAATTATGACGTTAGATGGTCTACGTCATATAAAGTCAGAAAAGATGCAGTGGGAGTGTCACTGTTGATTCTACTAAACTAGTAGAATCAGTTGTAACTTTTGAAGTATTGACTTAGGAAGTTGCATAGTGACCCTATAGATTAGAAGTTTTTATATTAGTGTAGTGCTTTCGGTTGTCTCATAGTATTTGGATTTGATTTCTAAATATATAGACTACTCAGTAGCTATAGCACAATACTGATATATCGTCTGAGTCATATTAATGTAGAATTTGGATTTTGCAGAATATGAATGATGCTGGCTAAGGAAAACGGTTGGGTTTGTAGGACAGACTCGATTTGTTAAGTGGGCTTACTTGTTGTTGCCTACCTTTTGAGTGCAAGGTGAGCTCTTAAGGGCCATGAGTATGTGATACACATTAAGATGTGTATAGGATACCGTGGATTGGCACTAGAGCAAGTGGGAGAAATTGTTAGGGTTGGTGCTCAGAGTGCCAATCCGGATCGTATTTATATCTGATTCATAAATACGAGCAATTCTATTTTCCATAATATTACTAATTTAATGGTAGCACCCTTGTCTTTTATACACTTATTCGATCTAATTACGATTAGATATCTGATTTTGATTAGATCGAAACTGAATTTGGTTCAGTGATACGTGTATATTAGACAAAGACCCTAGGATTTACAATATAGTGTGCAGTTACAACATAGTTTGTAATTGACATTGGGAAGCGCACTATAAGATGTATATCCTTAAATAAAGTTCCTGGTCAAGATTTACTAACACGGGTCGGTTAGTAAAATCCGCTGAGACCAGTACATGTCGTATATCGTGAATTGGTCCGATGGTTTATCCCAATGAACCATGAGTCTCGGGAGACTCATATAGACATGTAGGTGTTTATTTGATAAGACACCGAACGACTCACTGAAGATTTCCTAATAGATGGTACACCAACGTCCATAGGAATCTTCACGAGTTGAGCGAGCATAATGGTCCTTTGACTTGAGATACCACAATGGGATATATGAGTTATCCTCCACACTTTGATGGCGGTCACGTCAACGATCTATTTATGATCAGACCTCCGCCTGTTCGTTGGGTGTGGACTGATGCTCATGATATCCAGTGTGTATAAAGATAGGATCTGTCAGTCCTGTGTACAGGGCATAGACATCAGCACGTGTTTACGATCTAGTAAATCCATGGTCGTGGTATTGTTGGACAATTATGACCCATAACGTCACTATTTGTAAAAGACAATGTGGTTTTTGTACAAATTAACTATGTGACAATGGAAATTGCTATTTTATCATTTTGTAATTAGATTACTTGAATATATAAATGATAAAAGTCCTTATGATTAGTTTCGGATTATAAGATATGAGATAATATCAATCCACAAGGGTTTAATCATTAAATATCCCTAGTCATAGTATTATCGAGACTGGACATCGATAATGCAGAATAAACTAGTATTACACTTGTGCGTGTTATGGAAGCGCAACAGTATAGTTCTCATATATTTAAGTATTGGATGCTTATGCAAGTGTGATAGGAGGTTGTGTTTACCGATGGTACGGAAACAGCTTCGCTCTGGATAGACCCATCATAATCTCATTGGTAGTATGACTATGTGTCTATGGGAATCTGCATCAGGGTAGTGTATTTGGTCTTAACCTCAGACTTGCATCGCTAGTACTTGCGACAATCAATACGCTTTGGTTTTGGTCGTCCGGGACTTTAACAGGTTCTGTGTACGCCTCTTCAGGGTTTATTGAGAATCGTAGTGTATTGAGTGTGATGTCAAGACGGAAGTATCACTTCAGTCATATGGAGATGATGATCACGCATGGATACAGAGCTGGTTCTCTATTATGTTGCAACTATCGGGATAATATGACAAGGTCATGATTATCCGATTATAGAGACTAGTTGTTTGTGATCCGATATATGCTTCGTACGGGGCAGACACTATTCTAGCCCCAGGCCTTGCATGTGACATCTGATACAGGATCGCAATACGCAATACTACATATACTATGCCTGATAAAGATTATATATTCCTTAAAGAATATTTCTAAAGAATTGGGTAGGCACGGTGCTTTGCTAGAAGCCAACCATGTCTTGTAAATCGGTAAAAATATGGTATGAGGTACGCACGTGTTCGAATAGTCCGACGATCGGATTTACTGCCAACATATCCAGGGATCTCATGGGTCGCTTCCCGAAGATTCATCGATGACGTATGACTCGAACAAAAAATTAATCTAGGATTAATTGCGGAAAGATTTTATCTAGGATAAAATTCAATAAAAGAGAAAGAACGATTAATTCGGAATTAATCGATAAAATTTTATATTCGATATATAAAATGAAATTAGATTTCATAACGGAATTAAAATTGGATTTTAATTCGGGCGAACGAATTAATTTAGAATTAATTCGCGGGCGACTTTAATAATAATTTTGCGAGGCATTATTATTTAATTAAATTTGATTTAATTAAGTGGCAACGTAAAATTCGTTAATTCGAAATTAACGAACCCGAGCCCGGAATGTGTTTGCGGGCCCACTCAGATTTTGAATTAAAGTGAGGCCCACAAGTCACATCACAACTTACATCACTTGTCTATCAAGTGTCAAAGTTGATTTATGGGAGTAGTTGAAGGCATTAAATGCTATTTTCCCTCCAAAACTTTGCTTAGCCTTTTGGTAAAGCATATACCAAAATTTGAGTTTGACTTTTGAATGTTGGTAATTGATTTTAGAAATCAAAATATAAAAAAAAAAAACCAAAACTCTCTCCTCTCCATATTCTCTCATTGTCATGAACCACCAAGGCAGAAGGGAAGATTTTGTTGCAAAAGTTTTCCAAAGCTAGCACTTAAAGAATCATACATAGGTGATAGAGAAACATCCTTTGAGTTTGGAATCTCATTCACCAAGCTTGGAGCTCAACATACAACCATTCAAAGAGGAGTTTGGAGCACTTCAAATGAAGCAAAAGTTTTTTTATCAACACATCCAACGAACCGATCAAAGTGAGTATATTTTCTGCAACTTAACTTTGAGTATTCACATGTTTCATGCTTATATAGGCTCATGATACCATTGTTGGGAATGATCTTAGAGACCCAACAGGTATAACTTCAAAAATCAGTTTCGAGTGTTATTTAGAGATCGTAAATTGAAAGTCGAGTATATTATACCGAACGAATTTGACGTTCTCATCTATATCTCAGGTATAATATGGATAGCCTGTGACGGAGGGATTATACGTATGCAATACCTCGGCTTGTACAGTTTAGCGAGATTATCCATGGTCGTCATAATCCATTAGTGGGTGGATTATGGACACGAAATTGGATTTCGTGACGGATAAACCTAAACTTAGAGAGTCCCACAATATGAATTGTACTCGTTGAGCACTTGGGCAATGCGATATGAATAATACGGATTATTCATAATACTTCAAAGGATTAAATGAGTTAATTCGAATCGTTTAATCAGTTAAACGATAACACATGCATTAGAGGTATTTTTGGTCATTTAATAATTATTGTGTATTTGTAATTGATACATAATACCATTAGATACACATTAATTATTCGTCAAATGAGATTTTGACACATGCCATAAATATATGTATTTGTTATTTATTGTATATAAAATACATATATAATAATAATTACATTAATTGATTATTTGGATATTTAATTGTTAAATATTTAAATGATTAATTAATAAACTTTTTCCATAATTGTTACGGAATTTGTCCAATTATTATTGGAACACATGGCATGATTTAATAAGCTTAAGTGTGCAAATTAGATTTTGACAAACTTAAAGCTTATTTTATTTTGTTTTTAATTTAATGAAATTAAAAACACAAATTGACCAAAATAGCCTTGACTAAGTCGTTCATGTAAGAAATAAATTAATTTTTTTTTATCATCTTCCTAATTACAAATCCATGGCCGAAAATGAAAGGAAGAAAAGCCTAGGGTTTGTTTCATCAAATCCATAAAGAAATAATGGAAAAATTCAAGAAAAAAGGCTTGGAAATCAAGAGATTAAAAGGTACTCTTCTATAACCCAAGCTTAGAAATTTGTTTCTTGTTTTCTTGAATTCATAGAATAGTTCTAGGGTTCCTTTAAATCTGAAATTTTGGGGCTTTTGTTTGTGGATGATGGAGATGGAAGTGAAATGCATGTGTAAAGTAGATTTGGGTGAAATTAGTGTAATTTATATCCAAATTAATCATTTGATGATGAGTTGCTATTCTAGGGTGTTATGACCACTCTTGTGACACCTAGTATTATTTTGGGGTTGTTCATATGTGGTGACTTGATTTGGTGTTGAGATTAATTTGATTAATGTTGAAAATTTGGATTTAAAGCATGAAAAATGGGCAATTTCGTTTTCTATTTCAGACCTGGAAATGATTTTGATTTTGTGATGTAATTTTTATCTTGTGAATGTAATGATGTATTTTGGGAGTTGGAACAATTGCCGAAAAGTGTTTCGGAGTTGAAATAAGCGAAAACGGCCAAAAACGGCGTTACCGGGTGACTTTTGAGCCAACCGGGTGACGGCTGTCCAAACACTATTGGGGTTGACCTGAGCAGTCCCCATAAGTGTTGGGTGGTCGGTTTTGTCAAAAATGCGTTTTGGGTCATTTTACGGAAAAATATTTTTCGTAAATATTTCGTGATGTTTCATATACATTTATGTCGTTATTTGATATCGAATAAATAGGTTTAGGTGAAATATGAATAAATTATTCATATTAGATATTGAATAATTTATTCGGTAATTGAAAAAGTTATAAAATTATAATTTCGCCCGAACCGCGCTTCCGTCGCGCCCATTGCCTGAAACCCAACAGAGACAAGGATATCATTTGTCTTCATATTTTTTCATTATTTATGCAGAGGCTTTCTCCAACATGTTGTTGTAGGCATAGCAATAAAGGTTTGTACACGGGTTAAGATTCGACAGTAACATTATAATTTCCACATTCATTTTGCTGATGATAGCCTTATATTTTTGAGAGCCTCAGTTGAAGGTTGCATACATTTTAAGTCCATTTTTGATCGCTATGTAAAGGCATCAGAGTAAGTGTTTAATTATGAGAAGTCCTCAATGTTTTCAGTACCAACACTCAGGAGAGACATAATGAAGCACTCAAAAATATTTTCCGGCTAAAGATGGTATCTAAGCATGAGAAATACCTTGGACTACTATCCATGATTGGCAGGAGAAAGAAGATTTTTTTCAATGATGTCAAACTTAGAGTACTCAACAAAATAACCGGATGGCAGCATACATTCTTCTCAAGTGGAGGTAAGAAGATTCTTATAAAGGTAGTAGCATAAGCAGTACCAGCTTTTGCAATGAGTGTTTTTAAGCTACCCATGGGGATTTGTGAGGATATCCAGATAGCTATTGCGGGTTTTTGGTGGGGATCAAGCGAAGAGAAAAGAAGCATTCATTGGGCAATGTGGGAGAGATTAAGTCAAGCAAAAAGTAGATGAGGTCTCAGCTTTAGAGAATTATCTCATTTCAATTAAGCATTTGCTGCAAGTAGGGGTGGAGAGTAATTCAGTTCCTAGAATCACTAGCTACTTGCGTTTTAAAGGCGAGATATTATGAGCACTCTGATTTTATGAATGCCAAGGTGGGCTCCAATCCTTGTTTTATATTGAGAAGTATTTTGTGGGGAAGCAAGATCTCAACATAGGGTATAGATAGAGAATTGATAATGGGAATCAAGTGATGATAAATATGGACAATTGGATCCCCAGACTATCAACTTTCTGACCAATTTTGGAACTAGACTTACCTCAGGACACTACGGTTGCTGATATTCTAACTCATAATATATCGAATGAAAGGCTCATAAGAAAAGGTTTATAGATGTAGACACAAAAGCAATAATGGAGATCCCTCTTCCAAGAAGCCCAATGCTAGATAATTTAATTTAAAAGTGTGACAAGAAGGGCCAATACTTGGTTAAAAGTCGGTATCAACTGGCTCTTCAGATAAAGTATCTTTATTCTTCAAGTGAGTCTATATCAAATAGCAATAAATGGCGCATCATCTGGACTCTTAATATCCCCAAAACGATTAAGATCTTCTGAAGGAGAGCTGCCAAAAATCTACTGCCAACTGCAATAAATCTTCAGAAGAAGAATATTCTGCAAGAGTTTATATGTATGCTATGTAAATTTGGAATGGAGCGTACTACTTATGTACTTCTAAACTACAAGACAACAAAGAAGTTTTGGAAAGTTACCCCCTATGCTTAGAGTATTTAAGATGCTTCGTGCCAAGATTTTTTGACTATCCTATAATGATTTTCCAGAAATCACAGTAAGACTGCTGGAAAAGATTAAGGCCATTTTCTTGGCAATATGGCATGCTAGAAACACAAGCATCTTTGAAGGAAAAATAGAACAGCCATGGGGAGTAGTCACAAGAGCAGAGGCTATGGTATATTCTTATAGTAGATTAAAGTGGTTGGACATAGCTTGTAACCCAAAGGAAGATGTAGCTGTTATGAAATCATGGAACCCCTCATTTGGGTGGTAAAAGATAAATATTGATGCGACCACCGATTTAGATAAAAAATTATGTAGTCTGGGGGCTATTATTAGAAACTGGAATGGTAATTTTAAAGCGATAGCCATTAAAACTTCAAAATTCAGTGGGGATGTGACTTATACAGTAGCTGGGGCTGCAAGCTGGGGACTGTAATTAGTAGAAAAGGAATGTCTGAACTCAATGGTGGTGGAATCTGATGCGCATGAAGTTATTGATCTGATAAACAACAAGTGTAGCACATTACAGAAGTGGTACGAGTAATCGCTGAGATTGGTGAAGCATGTAGGCACTTCCAAGGTTTCCAATGCATCTACACCTCTAGAACTTGTAATGTTTTTGCTCATTCTTTAGGAAAGTTTAATATAACAACTCGCCTGCACCAGGATGCTACCGACAAGAGACAGATGGAGCCCATCTACATAAGCCTCTAATTCTGTTAAAATCTCAGTATGACCTCTGCTAAAAATCATGAAACTTGGATCTAATCCAGAACATCTGGGTGACCTGTAAACATATATATACACCCAACCATAGTTCAAAATACAAAACGGCCTCTGGCCGGTAGCTCAAATCATAACTATACAATAACATGCTCCGTACGTGAGTTTAATACATAATGAATACATTACAATTAGGGTAGTGAAAACCCAAAACTCAACCAGGACTACAGAAAGACTCTATGACATGTACGACTACAATTGGGGCGATATGCGATCTTCAAAGTCTTCTCTAGAACTCTATGGGTTCATCGAGTCCATCGTAAAACTTGAAAACTAACAAACTGTTATTATGTGAGCTATAAATCTCAGTAAGTATCTCACACCTCAAGTGAATATCAAGTAAACTATAAAAACATAAACAATAAACACATGCATGTAAATACACACAGACTTTATAAATCTCATCTCCATATGACGGCCATACATATATATTACACTCTGATAACTCACTCACTGTGATCTATTCGACATTACTGTAAAATTATATTATGGGTTCCATAATATGCTATACATTTACGAAATTCTGACTTCTCTCACACACCAATTTGAATATGCACTTAGTATATGGCGGTGGCAATCTTGGACTAATGGGGTACGTTTCAAAGGCTTTACAGGAAGGAGAAAGTCAAGTTTTGGGAATCATCCCAAAACCTTTGGCAGATGCGAATCTTATCGGACAATCAAACGAGGAGGAATGCATCGTGCCAGGTATGCCGAACGACTTGCTGAAATGATTAACCGTATTGATGCTTTTATTGTTTTGCCAGGTGGCTTGGGCACAATAGAGGAAATTTTTACAGTGCTATCTTGGGCAAACTTGAACATACACCAGAAACCAATTGGACTATTTAATGTTGATGGATTTTATGACTTTCTTTGTGTATTTCTTGATGATGCCCGGAGAAATGGGTTCATTTCAAAACCTGTAAAAGATATCATCTTCACTGCCAGAATAGCGCATGATTTAATTGACCAACTTTTAGCATTTGAACCATAAATTGACCCTATCTTATCTAAGATTAACTGGTCCGATAATGATCGTGGTAAGAAGCGTCAGATAAATATGGATCTTAACCTTTAATTTTCTTTTTTAATGTAGAATTCCACGCTAACCAGGTACTATCTTCTAAACTCTGTTGGGTTTCTACTATAGTCCCAAGATCAATCAAGCAATGAAATCAATGTGAATACAATAAAAAAGTATGGCGGAATCATACTTACAATGATCGGATTTTGATGCGATGAACACAAAAACAATTTGCTCCTTCCTTGAAGTTTTCGGCATTGGCATCCATTTGTACTCCATTTGTGTTCTTCAAGCTCCAAGCTTTGAGTAAGGATTCCATGCTCATGAATGGGTTTCCCTATCACTTTTGTATGACTCCTAATGTGTGCTAGCACTTGTGAAAATTTGCAACAAATCTTCAAATTTTCCCTTGTGTGATTCACGGCAAAAGGAAAAACAAGAGAGAAAAATTGGCCCTTGGCCGAAAGTATTGAGAGAAGAAAGAGATGAAGATGTCAAGTGTTGGTTGTAATTGATTTCAAAAATCAATTAAATGATATACCAAATTCAAAAAAGGTACAAGGCATTTAAGCCTTCCAACCACCACCATCAATCACAAGTGACAACCATCACATCACTCAAAGTGATGTGACTTACATCACAAGAATGACTAATGATGTGACGCTTGATGTGACTTGTGGGCCGCACTTGAATTCGAAATACGAGTGGGCCCGCAAACAATCCCGGGCTCGGGTTTGCTAATTCCGAATTAACGAATTTTCCGTTCCGACGTAATTAAATCAAATTTAATTAAATAATTATGCCTAAAAAATTACTATTCACGTCGCTTACGAATTAATTCTAAATTAACTCGTTCGCCCGAATTAAAATCTAATTTTAATTCCGCATCGAAATCTAATTTCGTATAATATATCGAATATATTATTTTATCGATTAATTCCAAATTAATCGTTCTCTCTCTTAAATAATATTTTATCCCAGATAAAATATCTCTGTAATTAATCCTAGATTAATTTTCCCTCTCTCTTAGAATTAATCCCAGATTAATAATGTGCGAGTCATACGTCATCGGTGAATCTTCGGGAAGCGACCATGAGATCCCCGGATATGTTGGCAGTAAATCCGGTCGTCGGACTATCCGAACACGTACGTACCTAGTACTATATTTTTACCGATTTACAAGACATGGTTGGCTTCTAGCAAAGCACCGTGCCTACCCAATTCTCCAGAAATATTCTTAAAGGAATATGTGATCTATATCAGGCGTAGTATACATAGTATTGCGTATTGTGATCCAGTATCGGATGTCACGTGTTAGACCTGGGGCTGGAATTGTGTCTGCCCCATACGAAGCACATATCGGATCTCTGGTAACTAGTCTCTATAATCGGATAAACATGACCTAGTCATAATATCCCGATAGCTGCAGCATATAAGAGCATCAGTTTTGTATCCTATGTTATCATCATCTCCACTATGACTGGAGTGATACTTCCATCTTGACATCAAACCCAATACACTACGATTCTTAATATACCCAGAAGAGGCGTACACAGAACCGGTTAAAGCCCTGGACGACCAAAACCAAAGTATATTGATTGTCGCAAGTATTAGCGGTGCAAGTCTCAGGTTAAGACCAAATACACATACCCTGATTCGGATTTCCATAGACACATAGTCATACAACCAATGAAATTCTTTGGGGTCTATCCAGAGCGAAGCTGTTTCTGTACCATCGGTAAACACAACCTCCTATCACACTTGCATGAGTATCTTATACCCAAATATATGAGAACTATGTTGTTATGCTCCCATAACACGCACAACTGTAATACTAGTCTATTCCGCATTATCGATGTCCAATCTCGATAATACTCCGACTAGGGATGTTTTAATGACTAAACCTTCGTGGATTGATATTGTCTCATATCATCTCAATCCAGAACTAATCATATGGACTTTTATCATTTATATATCCCGGTAATCTAATTACAAATGATAAAAGAGCAATTTCATTTGTCACATAGTTAATTTGTACAACAACACCATGATCTGTACAAATAGTGATGATATGGGTCATAATTGTCCAACAAACTCTTCTTCTTCTTTTTAGACATTGGGGATAATGTCTCAATTAGGTTTCGGGGAGGGGAATAGTTGACTAGTATCTTATTTTTTTTTTTTAGTGTTGTTTTTTTGCTTGGTTTTTAGATAAAAATTCAAAAAATTTCAAAAAATAAAAATAAAAATAAATTTTTTTCTTATGTTTTAAACTTGACTAACCAGGTGGAATGGTGTTTGAGATAGCTGTGTAAGGAATTTCCACTCCTGAGACATATCTCAACCTATTTCGTAACAAGTTAATTTTTGTTTATTTCCTTTTGAATTATTTAAATTTGTGAATTCTCCATAATACTGACTAAATTGGATCTTCATATGCTCAGTTGATAGATATTATCAACATGCATGGTAACATACGGACATGAGATGTAAGTGAAAAGTTTGTAATATTTAGTGCTCTAGTTTAAATGGAGGAAGCATCTCAAAGCGATGAAATTAAAAAAATAATAATAAATAAAAAAAATCATGTATATAAATAATTAACCATGCTCTTACCTAGTAACCGGACATATTGCCTCAGTAAGCAGTGATTGTTCGCGTCAAACGGAAAAGCCTGAGTTAATAATAATAAAGTTTCTACTTAGTAACCAGACATCTTGCCTCAGTAAGCAGTGGTTGTTCGAGTAAAACGGTGGAACTTTTAACATTTGAGATCCGAGTGATTAAGTCCATAGGGGTGTCTTAACACCTAATGCCCTAAAGCCAACTGGTTTGGGAGTCACTGGCTCAAAGCTCGCTACATGGATTGAAGATGTCATATGAAAAAAAATCAGAAAAAGATCTATTGCCAAAAAGGTGTGAATTCTGATATAACTTTAGGACAACAATATTACTCTCTTTTCAACTATACTTATGAATGTTTTGGGCACAATGCGTTGGTTGTGTATATGGAGAATGATAATAATCGAAGAATTTACTTATTTAGTAATTTAGAAAGAAAGAAAACAATTATTAACTTGGATAAGAATTTCACTTCACCAACTTGTTTTGTATGTTTGATTTTACATTTGATTGACGTTTGTGGGTATCGCCACTGTAAGCCCTCACGAGACTACAACTCGTTCACTAGGGACACCTAGGGGTTTAAAGGCTTGTTTCCTACGCTAAATGCAACCGTGATCCCTATGAAAATGACTTAATTTAATTTTATTTTTAAAGATGTTTATGTAGGGGTTTTAGGGGGAATATCCGGTAACGCAGCGGAAGCGGCGGAAGATCGTATCTTCCGATTTCAAAACTTTTTCTCGGATTAATTAAATAAACATATTTATTTAATTATCCAATAATCAAATTATGAAATAAAATTCAAATAAATCATATTTAAGTGAATGTACCAAATTACCCTTATATTGGTATTTTGTCCATTTTAGTCCGAAATTGATCTAATCAATTTTGAATGATTTTAAATCATTTCTAAGATGAACTTAGCATGTTCAAAACATCAAAACACCAAAAGCACCAAAATCCCAAATTTCTAATCCTTGGCCGAATGCACCTCCAAGATGCCATTTTGTGCACTTTGTCATTTCATGCATCAAAACACATCAAGATGTAATCCAATGAACATGAAACTTTATATGCATCATATACACATCCAAATACACAACATATATGAAAACCCCCAAATTTGGAATTGGTCATGAACCCTAATTTTTCAATTTCTTCAAATTGGACAAATTAGACCAAATTAGTTAAATCAATTACTTCAATCATGTTTCTTCCATCCAATCAAAGTCTCAACACAATGAAACAACTCAAGATCAAATCTAGGTCATCTAAGAGTGGGTCAACAACTCTAGATTAGCAACAAGGTTTCCAAAACCTTAAAAGAAAGCTTATAACTACAATAGTCACAATCTTCCCTCATCACACATGCTCAACACTTTCACCAAAACTTCCATCATCAAAAACACAAAGAATAAAGAAAGAAAACCTAAGAACATCATATGTTAAAGCCTAGATCCTAAGGAACATTTTCCTTTCTAATACCAAGTTGGAAAAACTTACTAAAATCCAAGCTTTCTTTGATTTCTTCTTTCTTTCTCACAAGCTTCCTTTGCTTCCATTAATGGAGTTTTTCTTTAAAGTGTATTAGGTTATCAAATGAAAGTGAAATGAAAACAATTTTACTTAGGACAAAAAATGCCTTGGCCGAAATTGTGTATACATATATACCAAATTTCATTTCAATTTCATTTAACTTTACATTTAGTCAACTTGTATAAATATCTTAATAACACTTTATTAGATATTTAATTAAGTCAACAAATGCAACTAAGAAAAATATAACTCTTATATTTAAGTTTATTGGCCGAAATTAAAGGAAAATAAAGGAAAAAGATATTTTCATTTTTCAAACAATTTTGAACAAATATCTTAAGAAGTCAAAATCAATTTGACAACCTTTTCCTTAATGTATAAGTCAACAATTGCAACTTATAATCACTTCCTAACTTTATCATTTGGTGATATATTTATATTTTAATTATATTAATCATTTAACAATTAAATAATTAAATAATTAATTAAATACAAATATATCAAATATATGTATTATATTACTTTAAATATCTCAAATACATATATTGATGATATATGTCAAATACCTTTATTTGACTATTTATAATGTGTATTTAATAATATCATATATTAAATACAAATACACATTAATTAGGAAATGACGGTTCGGCCCGTTCGCATGTATTTTTCGTTTAACGATTAAACTATTTATAAATAATCATCATTATTCATAAATGTTGCTCTAGTGCTCTACGAGTATGTTTCATTATTGAGACTCTCTAGATTCAGGTACATCCGTCACGAAATCCAATTTCATGTCCATAATCTATCCACTCATAGATTATGACGATCACGGATAAACTAGCTGAATCATACAGGTCGAGGTCATTGCATACGATAATCCCTCCGTCACAGGTATCCAGATAATCCCAGAGATATAGATGTAAACGTCAAATCTCTATAGGTATTATCTCGTCGACGTATCTATTAGCAATCTTTAAATAACACTCGGAACTTACTTCCGATGTATACTGTGGCCACAGATTTAACAGACTGCTAAATATATATGGACTACCTATGCTCTGTACACAGAACTGACGGATCCTATCTTGACACACACAGGATATCCTGAGGATCGATCCACACCCAACGAACAGGCGGAGGTCTGATCTAAATAGATCGGTGACGTGACTGCCATCTAAGTGTAGAGGATGTCTCATACATCCACAGTGGTGTCTCAAGTCGAAGGACCACTATGCTACTCAACCCGAGAAGATTCTTATTGACGTTGGTGTACTATCCATTAAGAATCTTCGGTGAGCCGTTCAGTGTTTATCCACTATAAACACCTACACGTCTATACGAGTCTCCATAGACTCATGGTTCATTGGATAAACCATCGGACCAAGTCTCGATATACGACATGTACTGGTCTCAACGGATTTGACTAACCGACCCGTGTTAGCAAATCTTGACCAGGAACTATGCTTGATAATATTCATATAGCAGTGACACTTCCCAATGTCAATTACCAACTAACTTTGTAACTGTGTACTGCATTATATATTATCGGGCCTTTGTCTAATATATATATATCACTAAACCACATTTAGTTTCAATCTAATCGTAATCAGATCGAATACGTATATAAGAACAAGAGGTGCAACCATAAATAAGTAATATTATGGAATAAGGGGATGTTCGTATTCATGAATCAGTCATAAATACGGTCCGGATTGGCGCTCTGAGCACCAACCCCAACAATTTTCCCACTTACTCTAGTGCCAATCCACGGTATCATATACTCGTCTTAATGTGCATCGTATGCACATGGCCCTCAAAAGCTCACCCAGTACTTAAGAGGTAGGCAACAAAAACAAGTCCGCTATGACATATTGAGTTTGTCAAACAAACTCCATCGTTTCCCATAGTCAGCATCATTCATATTTTGTAGAATCTAGATTATACATTAATATGACTCTGATGCTACATCAGTATTTGTGCTACAGCTACTGAGTTGTCCAAGTATTTAAGGATCAATCCAAAATACTATGAAGACAACCGCAAGCACAATAACAATTCAAAACTTCTATTTTATAAGGTCACTATGCAACTTCATAAGTCAATACTTTATAAGTTGCATTTAATTCCACTATAAAAGTAGAATCCTTCGTGACACTCCCACTGCATCTTTTGTGACTCTTTATGACGTAGATTGTCTAACGTCATAATTAGTCTCAAAACTAATATGACCCTAATGGTTGCAGACTGTATTCTCCATGAATTAGAAACTCGTTCTTAATATCTCAAAGATCACAAAGAACGTGTTTCAAGATCCATCATATGGTCTATAGGATGTCAAAATAACTCGTAACAATTACGATTAAATCGACATCGATAATCGCACATAATAAAGTATTCACTATGTCATCATCAAATGATACATAATATTGTTTAGACATTCTAATCAATATCTCTTTCGAAAAAGGAATCATCTCTACGAAAGATGAATACTATGTATAAGGCACACAATAACTGTCGAACAGTTATACTAACTGTCATACAGATAGCCTTGTTATGTCCTTCATTAGATCATATCTAATGTACGACTAATATGAGTATCTCACAAGTCTCTTGGTTTTATATCTTATATAAAACTTTATATCGTATATAACAGAGACTACTCCCACTGTTTTCACGGAGTAAAGAAGACTTAGGTAAATCTTTTACCTCACAAACATCTCATTTTTACTATAATAATGACAATGTCGTTAAGATATATAACACTAGAAAGTAATATGTACGCTCCCACTAACCCTTTATCACATATGTATTCTATATACTTTGACAAGATCAGACAATCTGACGATATCAAAAATATAGAACACATATTTCTGGAAGACTTATCCGAGTCTACAATAGGCTCTGTAAGCTAGCACACTAAACTGCGATCTCAGCAGAACACAAACTCTAGGGCATTTCAGAATGAACTCTTCAAATAAGGAAATCACAACTGATGTCTTATCTGAATAAGTCATCCAAAAACGCCACTTTGCATTCTTTAGCTAAAATATACAGTTTATTATCAACATTAACCAATATATCTTTAATTGTTCAATTAGCGTGACTAGAGATAAGTTTTCTCAGAATCTACAATAGATTGCTGAGTATAACTTTTCTCACTGTCATACTGTAAAGGTCAAACCTTTAATAAGCTCACAATGCTTTCGCTGCGCAAATAATTAGCACATATCATGAACTAATTCATAATGAAAGCTTAATCAAGTTCAAAACTTGATCGTAGTAAGCTATGAACAATCTTAGATCTAAGGTTCAATGGTGAACTTCCAGAATCGATATCAAATATCGCTTCCATTATAGTTATAGGATAATTTTTCTTCAATAAGAAAACAACGGAACCATTAAGTATCAAATACTCGTGAATGATTCTGTTATCCTATGGACTTGTACGGAAGATGTATAAGGGTTGTTTCATCTTATTAATTACGTAGTTCCATTTATAATTTATCATTCTCACATTGACTTCAATAAGTCAAGTCTTTTCTACAATAGTTAACATCTGATGTTACACACCAAGTAATAAAACGATTTTATTACTTAGAATCGTAGGAAAGATATTCTATTCAATAGAATACAATATTCTATTAAACATAATAAACGATAAACTTTTACTTATACCTCCGAGGTGTAAGTAATTTCCATTATATAACTATTATATAAAGAAAGATTGAAATCTCAAACTTTCAAGATTCAAATTTTCTACCTATACATATCATATATGCAACTGTAGAAAATAATGGAACATTAATTAAAGAGACGAATTAGTGTTACTGGAGTATAACCCCAAGAGTATTGAAACTAATTCGGTAACATTCAATATCAAACGAATCAAATCATATAAGATTCAATTGCTCCCACTACTCAATTCCATCAAGATGGAATCGTGGAAGAACAATATTGAATATGAATCATATTCACTGAATAACCTTACAACTAATTGCTTTAAATTCCTATGTTTGATCGTATCAAAGATCTTTGAACAGTTCAAAGACATGTAATGAATTTTAAGGATCAAGTTTTCAAAATACTTTAGATTGAATATATTTGAACAAGTCAAAAATGTTCAATCTTCGTTTCATCAGAACAGATTGAAAGTCTTGATACTTTCAAGACTTTCAATATGTGTTCCTTCAGAAACACGTAACTAAGTTATGACAATTCATCAACTAAGTTACGAAATAAAGAAAACTACTTAAGCAATTATTATTATTAAACTACATACATCCAATGTATCAGTTAAATAAATTTGGTGGTCCAATGACAATCATTGGTTAAACGAGATCTTAATCACTTTCCTGAATACAATATTCATTAAATGGACAAGGATGTGTGTGGGTGATCTAGTATCAAACCATCATTTACCATACGGATGAGCATCCAATACTTAAGTGATTAAATTCATAAAGCACCGTTCTAAATTATTTACTTTACCGAATAATTTTTCTTAATGTTTATCTCTACATCAATGACACTACTAGTTATTATAAAATATGTAACAATTGTTTATAAAGAACAAGTGACTATCCAATAGTCGCGAGTTCCGATATCAAATATCAAAACAATCGTTAACCAATATTTCAAATAACTAGACGGGAGATCTGGTATCCAATACCTATAGTTGTTGTATTATGAAAATCGATATTTTCTATACATAAATATACGCATCTCTTTTCTTTAGCTTTACTATTTGCATTCAACTATTCACAACAATTGTAAATAACTGATTAGCAAATTGTGTCAGACACATTACCTCTAAAGGTAATTAAAGCTTAGAAACATCATTACTAGATAAACAAATACCTAATAGGGCTTTCTAAATGCCAGTCAAGAATCTCGAGACATGAACTAATTCAAGTCAATTCTTACTGCATAAGAAACTATTGTCTCTAAAGTATTATATCCTAAAGGGATATCTATCTAGATTATCTATCATGACTTAGAAACTAAGTCACTAACCATCTTTATTTTTGAAGAAAATCGGAACAATAGTTCCCGATGGTTTAGACCAATCTAATAATATCCTAGTCTAGTAGTATCTAGAACCTATTCTAGAATAACTTCAACCAAGAGTCTAGTTAGATAACATATCAAAATATGTGTGCAGTAAATAAAAGTTTAATTATATCTACTATAGAATAAGGAAACAAACAAGCGGCAATTTCCATAATAACATACACTGCCTAAGTTATGGAATATTTTAAACTTAGCAGTGCCTCCCACTATTTTTACGTAATGCCGTAATCCCCAACGGAAAGACGAGAATTCAATAATTAAATCGAATTCCATAATGGGAAGAGGACCCCATGAATATATTTCGACTCACAGCAGAGGCACGGTCTCGCCGACGTATATTCACAGGTAGACAACTAATTGTCAATCACTCACTAGTGACTCCAAGGTTCCGGTCCTGGCCGTTTCTCGTTGTCGCTGCGAAGGCAGGCCCACAAGGAATGTACCAAGGTTAAACTTGTCAATGATAAACTCAAGTTACTTGCGTAACCCTGACAGCTATGGCACGTTCAGGATTCCGCTTTCGCTTGAATTTATCTAGTATCTAATATACATTCGGCATAAATAAATTTCTATCAGCTACACCCTCACAGCAGAGGCACGGTCTCGGATGTAGTCAACAAAAATATATTTATAAACCGTATTGACAAGACGGACCAAGAAACACGTATTCCAAATACTAGTTACTTTAAAACCTTATTAAGCGGGGATATTCCATTAAGTGTCATACACCCTAAATCTAATCAAATTAGATTATAACAAGCATGTATAAAGTCAAGAAAACATGATTAAACATTGAATAAAACAAGCTAATCATTTTTATGGAGGCCTAGAATCAGACTCGCACTGATACCATTTTGTAGGGTTTTTAGGGGGAATATCCGGTAACGCAGCGGAAGCGGCGGAAGATCGTATCTTCCGATTTCAAAACTTTTTCTCGGATTAATTAAATAAACATATTTATTTAATTATCCAATAATCAAATTATGAAATAAAATTCAAATAAATCATATTTAAGTGAATTTACCAAATTACCCTTATATTGGTATTTTGTCCATTTTAGTCCGAAATTGATCTAATCAATTTTGAATGATTTTAAATCATTTCTAAGATGAACTTAGCATGTTCAAAACATCAAAACACCAAAAGCACCAAAAATCCCAAATTTCTAATCCTTGGCCGAATGCACCTCCAAGATGCCATTTTGTGCACTTTGTCATTTCATGCATCAAAACACATCAAGATGTAATCCAATGAACATGAAACTTTATATGCATCATATACACATCCAAATACACAACATATATGAAAACCCCCAAATTTGGAATTGGTCATGAACCCTAATTTTTCAATTTCTTCAAATTGGACAAAATCAATTACTTCAATCATGTTTCTTCCATCCAATCAAAGTCTCAACACAATGCAACAACTCAAGATCAAATCTAGGTCATCTAAGAGTGGGTCAACAACTCTATATTAGCAACAAGGTTTCCAAAACCTTAAAAGAAAGCTTATAACTACAATAGTCACAATCTTCCCTCATCACACATGCTCAACACTTTCACCAAAACTTCCATCATCAAAAACACAAAGAATAAAGAAAGAAATAACCTAAGAACATCATATGTTAAAGCCTAGATCCTAAGGAACATTTTCCTTTCTAATAGCAAGTTGGAAAAACTTACTAAAATCCAAGCTTTCTTTGATTTCTTCTTTCTTTCTCACAAGCTTCCTTTGCTTCCATTAATGGAGTTTTTCTTTAAAGTGTATTAGGTTATCAAATGAAAGTGAAATGAAAACAATTTATACTTAGGACAAAAAATGCCCTTGGCCGAAATTGTGTATACATATATACCAATTTCATTTCAATTTCATTAACTTTACATTTAGTCAACTTGCATAAATATCTTAATAACACTTTATTAGATATTTAATTAAGTCAACAATGCAACTAAGAAAAATATAACTCTTATATTTTAAGTGTATTGGCCGAAATTAAAGGAAAAAGATATTTTCATTTTTCAAACAATTTTGAACAAATATCTTAAGAAGTCAAAATCAATTTGACAACCTTTTCCTTTAATGTATAAGTCAACAATTGCAACTTATAATCACTTCCTAACTTTATCATTTGGTGATATATTTATATTTTAATTATATTAATCATTTAACAATTAAATAATTAAATAATTAATTAAATACAAATATATCAAATATATGTATTATATTTACTTTAAATATCTCAAATACATATATTGATGATATATGTCAAATACCTTTATTTGACTATTTATTAATGTGTATTTAATAATATCATATATTAAATACAAATACACATTAATTAGGAAATGACGGTTCGGCCCGTTCGCATGTATTTTTCGTTTAACGATTAAACGATTTATAAATAATCATCATTATTCATAAATGTTGCTCTAGTGCTCTACGAGTATGTTTCATTATTGAGACTCTCTAGATTCAGGTATATCCGTCACGAAATCCAATTTCATGTCCATAATCTATCCACCCATAGATTATGATGATCACGGATAAACTAGCTGAATCATACAGGTCGAGGTCATTGCATACGTATAATCCCTCCGTCACAGGTATCCAGATAATCCCAGAGATATAGATGTAAACGTCAAATCTCTATAGGTATTATCTCGTCGACGTATCTATTAGCAATCTTTAAATAACACTCGGAACTTACTTCCGATGTATACTGTGGCCACAGATTTAACAGACTGCTAAATATATATGGACTACCTATGCTCTGTACACAGAACTGACGGATCCTATCTTGACACACACAGGATATCCTGAGGATCGATCCACACCCAACGAACAGGCGGAGGTCTGATCTAAATAGATCGGTGACGTGACTGCCATCTAAGTGTGGAGGATGTCTCATACATCCACAGTGGTGTCTCAAGTCGAAGGACCACTATGCTACTCAACCCGAGAAGATTCTTATTGACGTTGGTGTACTATCCATTAAGAATCTTCGGTGAGCCGTTCAGTGTTTATCCACTATAAACACCTACACGTCTATACGAGTCTCCATAGACTCATGGTTCATTGGGATAAACCATCGGACCAAGTCTCGATATACGACATGTACTGGTCTCAACGGATTTGACTAACCGACCTGTGTTAGCAAATCTTGACCAGGAACTATGCTTGATAATATTCATATAGCAGTGACACTTCCCAATGTCAATTACAAACTAACTTTGTAACTGTGTACTGCATTATATATTATCGGGCCTTTGTCTAATATATACATATCACTAAACCACATTTAGTTTCAATCTAATCGTAATCAGATCGAATACGTATATAAGAACAAGAGGTGCAACCATAAATAAGTAATATTATGGAATAAGGGGATGTTCGTATTCATGAATCAGTTATATACGGTCCGGATTGGCGCTCTGAGCACCAACCCCAACAGTTTATTGTATTTTGTTTTGTTTGTTTGGCTTGAGGACTGGTAAAATTTAGGTTTGGGGGTGTGATGAGCGGAAAATATATCAATATTTACCGCCTCTTTTATTTAATATTTTGTATAGTTTCTCGTGTTTTATGAACGTTTTGATGTGTTTTAGTTTTTTTGCAGATAAAATAAAATCAGGACTCAATGGAATCAATCAGGACGAAATATGGAACAAATAAGGGAAAAAAATGGACTTGACATTTTGATTTTGGAGATTGGAAACTTGATATGGCGTTCTAACGAAGTATAATTTCAAAAATTTCAACTTTGTGCAATTATCGTATTTTGGCCATAACTCTTTATTCCAATATCATATTGAGGTGATTCAAGTTCTAGATTAAAGAAGACTCAAAGATTTACAACTTTGAAGTTCATAAGATTTTCGAATTCTAAATTTTTCATTACCGAAATTGATGAAAAATCCGGACTTGTGTTATAAGTAATTACTAAAGTCATTATCAAAAAAAAAAATAGAAAATGATAATTTACAATTGTCAAACTTCCACCAAACATGCCATGTTTGGTGCCATGTTTGGTGCCATGTTTAGTGGAAGCTTTTATATTTGCCTATAAATACCAAGCCAAACTTTGTAAATTTTTCATGCTTTCTTGGGGGATTTCTCCATGAAAACCTAAAAGAAAGTGTCTTATATGCTTATTTAAGTTTTCTTGTATTTTTTTTATTTATTTAATAAATTTTGTGTGTTTTTTAATTACATAATGAGTAGGTAATCTCTTTTTGCTGGAGTCTAGGGTGAAATTTTAAATAATAATTTAGATTTACTCCTTTATTTTAAATAAGTAATTTGAACTAATTATTTACCGCTTATATAGCCGGTTTTACATTATTGGACTTAGTTTCCGCCTATATGGTCGGTTTAGGTGCAAACCTTGTTACCGCCTACATGGTCCGTTTATATGATTTTGTTACCGCCTATATGGTCGGTTGGACTTTGGACAAATGACATTCACCGCCTATATGGTCGATTTTAATATAATTAATTCAAGAATTGATTAAATCTATATTTTAAGTATTAAAAGTGAAACCCCTAGCTCCGGTATTTTCTTTTATTGTTGTAATTTTCTTTACTTTTTAATTTTTTGTTATGTTATTCTATTTAACTATGCATTCTGTAATTTTAGGTATGTTTTGTAACTAAACATATTATCTAAGGTTGTGATGAATTCCAATATCACAGCTTTATAAGTTGGTTATTTTATATTTTGGTGATATACTGGTTTATTTATTGAGTTTTAGTCTTAATGCTTCTTGTTAACTGGACATTAATAAAATTGATTTGGTAAACTAAAAATGAACTTCGAAAAGGGATTTTAGGTTTAGCCTTAGACTCAATAGCTCACGATCTCACCTTGGGGTAAATGTCTCTTAGGTAAATTTTCTTACAGGATAAGAATATACATGTCGGGCGGAGGTAGCCATAATTAGAACTTAAACTTAATTAATTCAGAATTTCTTAATTAACATAAGAATATAGTTAATTGGGTTACTTTGGGTGTTTGCATCTGACCATCAGAAGTGGCTTTTGCATATTTTCTTGTTCCAGGTTAATAAACTGATATATTGCACAAAAATGAGATAATCACTTCATCTTTAAAAGATATTGTAGGGATTCACAACCCTAGATAGCTTTATAATATTGAATTTTCCTTAAATTTACTTTCGCACTGTTTTATTTACTTGTTTTAGATAAAAAAATCATCATCCAATCAAAAATTAATCAATTAGATACTCGTAGACATTTAACTTCAATAAATTAATAGCTAAGGTATTAAGTCATCGTGTGATCGATATATTTTAAACTACTTGAGCGATACGTGCGCTTGCGTAACCTGTGTGTTTACACCCTAAATCTAATCAAATTAGATTATATTATGCATGTATAATGTCAAGAAAACATGATTAAATATTGAATTAAGTAAGGCTAATCATTTTTGGGGGCCTAGAATCAGACTCACTCTGATACCATTTTGTAGGGGTTTTATTGGGGATATCCGGTAACGCAGCGGAAACAGTGGAAAATCAAATTTTCCGATTTCAAAACTTTTTCTCGTATTAATAAAATAAACTTATTTATTTCATTATCCAATAATCAAATTATGAAAATAAAACATCATAAATCAAATTTATGTGAATTTACCGAATTGCCCTTAAACAAAGTATTTTATTCATTTTAGTCCGAAATTGTTCAAAACAATTTTGAATGATTCTAAATCATTTCTAATATAAATTTAACATATCCCAAATGTCAAAATACAATTGGCAACAAAATTTCCCAAAAATTAAGCATAAGGCCGAGACCCTCCTAATGGTGAATTAATGTGCATTTTGCACTTCCATGGTTCAAAACACATCAAAGAAAAATCCAATCAACCCAATATTTTACATGCATCATATACACAACCAAATACACCATATAAATAAAAGCCCCAAATTTGGAAGTGGTCTTAAACCTTAATTTTTCAATTTCTTCAAATTGGACAAATTAGACCAAATTAACAAAATCCAATACTTCAAACATGTTTCTTCCATTCAAATCAAGTCTCAACACAATGAAATAACTATAGATCAAATCTATATCATTTAAGAGTGGGTCAACAACTCTAGATTAGCAACAAGTTTCTTAAACCATCAAAAGTGTGCTTGTTAACATATTAGAAGCACTCTTTTGAACTCACTACATGCATGATGATTCATCCAAGTTCTCAAACAAATAAACACAAACTTAAAGAGTAGAAAGAACATCAAAGCATCACAAAATGATACTAAGCTAGTTAGAAATAATTTTCATGTTGAAGGTTAAGAAGAAATGCTTACAAAAATAAGCTTTTTCAATGCCTTTTTCTTTATCTTCAACTTTGTGCTCTCAACTCTTTTTTTGTGTTTGTTTTTGGTGTGTTTGAAACTTATGGAACCCTAAAATAAAAGAAAATAATTTATACTCCAACCATTAGGCCTTGGCCTAATTTTGGTGTATATTATATCTAGATATTTTTTTTTCAATTCATTTATTTTCAAGTTGCCAACTAGTTAAAAATGATCATTACACTTTAATACCTTTTTCAACCAAGTCAAAAATTTTCAACTTATCCATTAATACAAATATCATAACTTTAAAATATCTATACTTTAATTAATTTAATCATTTAACAATTAAATAATTAATTAATTACAAATATATTAAATATATGTATTATATTTACATTAATTATTAAATACATATTTATATTTATGATATTAGTCAAATATCTCAATTTGATAATTAATTAATGTATATTTGAATTAATCAAGCATTAAATGCAAATACACAAAAATTAAGGAAATGACTATCGGGTCCCTACACATGTATTTTGCGTTTAACTTTTAAACGACTTTATAAATAATCAATATTATTTACAAAAGTTGCCCTAGTGCTCTACAAGTATATTTCATTAATGAGACTCTCTAGATTCAGGCATATCCGTCATGAAATCCAATTTCGTGTCCATAATTTATCCACCCGTAAATTATGACGACCACAGATAAACTCGCTGAATCATACAGGTCGAGGTCATGGCAAATGTAAAATTCCTCCGTTACAGGTATCCGGATAAATCCCAGAGAAATAGATGTAAACGTCAAATCTCTATAAGGATTATCCAGTCGACTATTCTATTAGCAATCTCAAAAAGAACATTTAGAACTAACTTCTAAATTGTACCACGGGCCCATGGTTTTTATCTGATTGCTAATCATATGGACTACATATGCTCTGATACACAGAACTGACGGATTCTATCTCGATAGACACATGACACCCTGAAGATCTATCTACACCCAACGAACAGGCGGAGGTTTGATCTTAATAGATCGGTTACGTGACTGCCATCTAAGTGTAGAAGATGTCTCATGCGCCCACAGTGGTATCTCAAGTCGAAGAATCACAAGTGCTACTCAACCAGATAAGATTCTTATTGACGTTGGTGTACCATCCATTTAAGAATCTTTGGTGAGTCGTTCAGTGTTTATCCGCTATAAACACCTACACGTCTATACTAGTCTCCAAGAGTTATGGTTCATTGAGAAACCATTGGAATTATATATTCCAGTATACGACATGTACCGGTCTCAACGGGTTTACTATACTGACCAAGTAGTGTAAACCTTGACCAGGAACAGTCTGAGAATGACAACGTCATGATACAACTCAATGTCAGTTGCGACGCTTTTTCAACTGCACCATGACTAGTCATTCTAAGGTCATTACGTCTTTACCATATTAAAAGATACATTATATTATAGAAACTGCATATATTATTCAAAATAATAATATTTTACAGAAGTATTCATAAAGAAATACAACCGGGAATTGGCGATGTGAGCACCAACCCCAACAAAAACTCCCACTTGCTCTAGTGCCAATAACGATTGTATCTAATACCCATCGACTCCACGTGTTTTTCAAACGGCTTCGGAGGTATGACATTAGTCAGCGGGTCTGCTATATTATCTTCACTCGGTACCTTGCAAATGACAATATCCGCTCATGACACAATCTCTCGAATGATGTGGTACTTGCATTCCACATGTTTCGACTTCTGATGCGCCCTCGGTTCCTTTGCTTGTGCAATGGTTCCAATATTATCACAGTATAACAGAATCTCATTCTCGATACTTGGGACAACTCTCAATTCTGTGACAAAGTTCTTTATCCACACAGCCTCTTTTGCAGCTTCAGAAGCTGCAATATATTCCACCTCAGTGGTGGAATCTGCTGTTGATCCCTGTTTGGAACTCTTCCAACAAACTGCACCACCGTTAAGGGTAAATACGAATCCAGATGTAGACTTTCTATCATCGGGATCCGATTGAAAATCGGAATCCGTATACTCGTTAACTTGCAGTTCGTTTCCTCCATAAATTATTAACTTATCCTTAGTACCTTTAAGATACTTGAGGATATGTTTAATGGCCATCCAATGGTCATTACCTGGATTGGACTGATATCTACTAGTTACGCTAACAGCGAAACTGATATTAGGCCTCGTACATAACATGGCATACATTATGCTACCCAAACACGAAGCATAAGGTTGGTTAGAAATTCTAACCTTCTCATCTTCTGTTTGTGGACTCATCTTCTTTGAAAGATGAATCCCATGTCTGAACGGTATGTTTGCTATCTTACAGTTACCAAAATTATATCGTTCCAAGATCTTATCTATGTACATTGATTGAGATAACCCAATCAGCCTCCTTTGTCTATCTTTATAGAGTCTTATCCCTAAAACATATGAAGCTTCTCTCAGGTCCTTCATGGAGAAATTCTTACAGAGGTACGTTTTGACGCTTTGTAACATTCCTAAATCATTCCCAATGATTAGGATGTCATCAACATATAGGACTAAAAATACGACCATGCTCCCACTGGCCTTCTGATACACACATGATTCTTCCGAATTCTTGAGAAAACCAGACGATCTAATAATCTCATCGAATCAAAGATTCCAACTTCGTGAAGCTTGTTTAAGTCCATAAATGGACTTCTTAAGCTTACATACCATACCCGAGTTTTCGCTGGACGCAAAACCTTCCAGTTGTTCCATATAGATTTCTTCATCAAGAAATCCATTTAGAAAAGCAGTTTTGACATTCATTTGCCAAATCTCGTAGTCATGATACACAGCTATAGAAAGCAAAATCCGGATAGACTTAAGCATTGTTACTGGTGAAAAAGTTTCATCGTAGTCGAAGCCAGGTCGCTGCGTGTAACCTTTTGCTACCAGTCGGGCCTTGTAAGTTTCAACCTTACCGTCAGGCCCGCGCTTCCTCTTGTAAACCCATTTACAACCGATAGGAACAATTCCTTCGGGAAGCAGAACCAAGTCCCAAACTTGATTCTCATGCATTGAGTTTAACTCGGATTTCATGGCACTTTGCCATTTCACGGAGTCGATGTCCAACATCGATTCTCTATAGGTGAAAGGATCAGTCTCTTCAACTAAGAGAACATCTAGACTCTTTTCTTGTATCAAATACAAGCGTTCAGAAGGTCTAGATACCATTTCTGACCTACGGAGTGTGTGTGTTGAAGGTCCTTCATCTACTTGAACTTCAGGTTCCTCCATTGGTTCGTTGTTTTCAGGTTGGACTTCATCAAGTTCAACTTGTCTATGATTACCACCTTCTGACAAAAATTCTACTTCTAGAAATTTTGCGAAGCGAGCTACGAACACATTTCGATGCTCGGTATCATATAACAGATATCCCCTCGTATTCGAAGGATATCTGACAAACCTAAACTTTTGCCCTCGAGGCGAAAGCTTATCTTGCTGAGTCACCCTGACATAGGCAGGACAACCCCAAACCTTAATGTAACTATGATTTGGTCTCCTACCGAACCATATCTCATACGGAGTCGTAGGAACAGCTTTTGAAGGAATCTTATTCAAAAGATGTGCAGCTGTTAAAAGAGAGTAGCCCCATAAGAAATAGGGCAAATCTGTGAAACTCAACATCGATCGGATCATATCCAATAAAGTCTGATTTCTCCTCTCAGATACTCCATTGTGTTGTGGAGTACCTGAATGACTATATTGAGCGAGAATCCCATTCTCCTTCATATAATCCATGAACTCACCACTCATATATTCACCGCCTCGATCAGATCGAAGACATTTAATATATTGACCAGTTTATTTTTCTACTTCATTTCGGAATTCTTTAACTTTTCAAAGGTTTCCAATTTATGTCACATCAAATACACATAACCGTACCGTGACAAATCATCGGTAAAGGTAACAAAGTACGAATAACCACTGTGAGCAGTCTGACTTAGTCGACCACATACATCAGAATGTACGAGTTCCAGTAAGTTAGTGGCGCGGTGTCCAACACTAGAAAATGGGGCTTTGGTCATCTTACCCTGAATACAGGATTAACAAGTTGGAAAGGATTCAATGGTAAGATCTGGTATCAAACCATTCCTAACCAATTTGGTAAGGCGTTTAACGCCTATGTGACCCAGCCGCATATGCCAAAGTTCAGTATTATTAATTACAGGTAAACTACATTTATTAACTCTAGTATTTAAAATATCTTTTGAAGTTTGCAATGTATAATGACCATGCTGGTTTGGACAACAAAGGATCTGAATATTATTTTTATCATATAAATACAAAGAACAGTTCTTAATATTAATACAAAAGCCTTTTGTATCTAATACAAAAGGTGATATAATATTAGCTACACATACAGGCACAAAATGACAGTCATTTAACAAAAGTGTCCCATTCGGCAATGAGATCTCGCATACTCCCACTGCAACTGCATCCAGAGAGTCTCCACTCCCGAATCGCAACTGCATCTCTCCAGGCTTCAGTCTTATACTTTCCTTCAGCACCTGCAACGAATTGCAAATGTGAATGAGACAAGCAGAATCTAAAATCCAGTTGGATGTAACGGCTTCACAAGCCAAAGATATATCAATAACTGGAAAAATAAATGTACCTGATGTAGATGCTCTCTCCCTCCTCAGCTAGGCTATGTAGTCAGGACAGTTCATTTTCCAGTGCCCGACTTTGTTGCAGTGATGGCACTTGTCTTCAGAAGCCCTTTTGGGCTTAGCTATCTTTGCCTATGGTTGAGGACCGAAACCCTTATTCTTCTTCCCTTTCTTCTTCTTTCCCTTTGGCCAGGACTGGGAAGAAGCAGAAAGAGAAGTAGGTCTCGGAGGGCTAGTCGGTACTCCATTCTTGAGGTCCTCCTCCGCCGTGAGCAACATCCTATGTAACTCATGGTAGATACAGATAGTCCCGTTCATGTTGAAGTACATCACGAACTGGCAATAAGAAGCTGGGAGATAACCAAGAATGACACTCCTACCGAGAATGACATTCAGAATGAGATTATGTTGCCTCAGTTGATCGATCAAATCGATCATCTGAAGAACATGTGGGCTAACAGCTTGCCTCTCATCCAATCGCTCATGGAACAGTTCCATTGCGACCTTGTGAACAACTACTTGTTCTTGGTTCTCAAACGATTGTCTTAATCATGTCATCATAGTATAGGCATCTGACATGCCATAATAATGTTTCTTGAGTCCCGGTGAAAGGGAACTTAAGATGTATGATTTAACCCTTAAATCATCATCCTTCCAAGCTTGGAAGACTTCGCGTTCCTCTGGTGAAGTGTCCTCTGCCACAGCAAGGGGCAGTGGACCCTCAAGAACATATCCCAACCTCTCGGAATCGAGGACTATCCTTAAATCCAGATCCCAATCAGCGAAGTTCTCTGCGCCTGTAAGTTTTTTGGCATCAAGCATATGCGCAAACTGATTAGTGGATGGTGCCGCCATCGCAAATCTATCATATAGATCACGAAAAATGTGTTGGAGTTTCTAGAGGTCCCAAGATCAAAACTCAAGCATGAATCATAAGCGAATACAACGATTTAAGTGCGGAATACTTACATCGAGTGGTGGAGATGCGATTTGGGCAACAAAACGAACTGAAATCTTCACTGGTTTGGGCGTGAGCAGTCCACTGTCACAGCTCACTGCAGATTCGGTTTTGTGCTTCTGTTTTGCTCCATTTTGATCAAGAATAACGAGCTCCAAGCTTCATCAAAATGTTCCTTGCTCATGGGTATACTTCCCTTATCACCTTCGCATTGAACCCGGAGTGTGCTAGCACTCTTGTTTTGCCACAAAACACACTTGCTTCCCTCCATTTTCTTTTATCTTGTTCGGCAGTTCACTGCCTTTGCAAAACCAGAAAATGTCGTGAGAGAGGGGAGAAGAAGAAGAGGAGAGAGAGGAGGGAAAGTGAAGAGTTGTGTGTGTACGTTTTTTTTTGTGTTATTAAAGTGTATCAAATACACATGAAATGAAAAGCAATTTCATTTCAAACACATTTGGGTTATATTTCCCAACCACACACATCACCTTTTTAAAATTCATTAAATAATCTCACCTTTTTACATTGAGAATAGGGACAATGTATCATCCCTCAAAGGTGACTAGATACATCCATCATCTATTTGCGTCAAGTAATGAGATATCGCGATGTGATTTGCGGATTCCACCCGTTTCAAAATACGAATGTGTCCGCAAACACTTTCGGGCCCAAATTCGCTAATTCCGAATTAACTAATTTCCGTCGCGACGAGAATTAAATAATTACGCCTAGCGGAATTATTATTCACGTCGCTAACGAATTAATTCTAAATTAATTCGCTCGCCCGAATTAAAATCTAATTTTAATTCCGCGTCGAAATCTAATTTCGTTTAATATATCAAATATATTAATTCCTCGATTAATTCCAAATCAATGTTTCTCTCTCTTCAATTGATATTTTATCCTAGATAAAATGTCTCCGAAATTAATCCCAGATTAATTCTCTCTCTCATCATATTAATCCCAGATTAATATAAGTGCGAGTCATACGTCATCGGTGAATCTGTGGGAAGCGACCCATGAGATCCCCGGATATGTTGGCAGTAAATACGGTCGTCGGTGTATCCGAATCACGTACGTACCAAGTACTACGTTCTACCGATTTACGAGACAAGGTCGACTCCTAGCAAAGCACCAAGTCTTCCCAATTCTCCGAACATATTCTCATAAGAATATTAAGATCTGTATCAAGCGTAGTATACCGTAGTATTGTGTATATTGGCCCAGTATCGGATAATCACGTGCTAGGGCTGGGGCTGGATAAGTGTCTGCCCCGTCCGAAACACATGTCGGATGTTTGGTAACATAGTCTCTATAATCGGATATACATGACCTGGTCACAATATCCCGATTGGTTGCGCAACACTCAAGAGCACTAGTACCATATCCTGCGTGACATCTACTCCAATATGACTGAAGTGACACTTCCGTCTCGACATCACACCCAATACACTACGACTCCCTGATAAACCCAGAAGCGGTGTACCCAGAACCGGTTAAAGCCCTGTACCACCAAGACCAGAGTTTACCGATTATCGCAAGTATTAGCGATGCAAGTCTCAGGTTAAGACTATACACACCTACCTCGATTCGGCCTCCCATAGACACATAGTCATAATACCAATGGGATTCCGAGGGGTCTATCCAGAGCGAAGCTGTTTCCCGTACCATCGGTGAAACACGACCTCCTATTGCACTTGCATAAGTATCCAATACTTATATATATGAGAACTATGCCGTTGTGCCCTCACAACGCGCACAAGTGCAATACTAGCCTATTCCGCATTATCGATGTCCAGTCTCGATAATACTTCGGCTAGGGATATTTAATGATTAATCCTTCGGGGATTGATACTGTCTCATATCATCTCAATCCAGGAACTAATCATATGGACCTCTCTTCATTTATACATCTATGGTGATCTAATCACAAATGATGAGAGTGCAATTTCCTTGTCACATAGTTAATTTGTACAGCATCACCGTGATCTGTACAAATAGTGACGCTATGGGTCATATTATCCAACAAAATGGTTAGCAGAAAATAAGCAGTTTCATATAATATCAAAAGCATAAACTAGATCATGGATTTTTAATCTAAAAATGCCCCTCCCACTAAATCATGCAAACATAATACAAATATTTAATAATTAAATTAAATACAAATAGTGAAAAGTGGATCCCGTGAATATATTTTAGCTCACAGCAAAGGCACGGTCTTGCCTACGTATATTCATCAGGTAGATAACTTATTTGTCAATCACTCACTAGTGACTCCTGGGTTTCCGGTCCTGGTCGTTTCTCGTTGTCGCTGCTAAGGCAGGCCCACAAGGAGACGTACCAAGGTTAAACTCGTCAATGATAAACTCAAGTTACTTGTGTAACCCTAACAGCTAGGGCACGTTCAGGATTCCGCTTTCGCTTGAATTTATCTAGTATCTGATATACATCCGGTATAAATAAATATCTATCGGCTACACCCTCACAGCAGAGGCACGGTCTCGGATGTATTCACGGAGAAATATTCATAAACTGTATTGACAAGACAAACCATATAACATGCATCAAATACATAATTACATTTAAATCTTATTAATTAGGGATTTTCAGCTAAGTGTCATACACCCTTAATCTAATCAAATTAGATTATATTATGCATTTATAATGTCAAGAAAATATGATTAAATATTGAATTAAGTAAGGCTAATCATTTTTTGGGGGCCTAGAATCAGACTCGCTCTGATACCATTTTGTATGGGTTTTATTGGGGATATCCGGTAAAACAGCGGAAACAGTGGAAAATCAAATTTTCCGATTTCAAAAAATTTTCTCGGATTAATAAATAAAACTTATTTATTTCATTATCCAATAATAAAATTATGAAATAAAACATCATAAATCAAATTTATGTGAATTTACCGAATTGCCCTTAAACAAAGTATTTTATTCATTTTAGTCCGAAATTGTTCAAAATAATTTTGAATGATTCTAAATCATTTCAAATATGAATTTAACATATCTCAAATGTCAAAATACAATTGGCAACAAAATTTCCCAAAAATTAAGCCTAAGGCCGAGAGCCTCCTAATGGTGAATTAATGTGCATTTTGCACTTCCATGGTTCAAAACACATCAAGGAAAAATCCAATCAACCCAATATCTTACATGCGTCATATACACAACCAAATACACCATATAAATGAAAAGCCTCAAATTTGGAAGTGGTCTTGAACACTAATTTTTCAATTTCTTCAAATTAGACCAAATTAACAAAATCCAATACTTCAAACATGTTTCTTCCATTCAAATCAAGTCTCAACACAATGAAATAACTATAGATCAAATCTAGGTCATTTAAGAGTGGGTCAACAACTCTAGATTAGCAACAAGTTTCTTAAACCATCAAAAGTGTGCTTGTTAACATATTAGAAGCACTCTTTTGAACTCACTACATGCATGATGATTCATCCAAGTTCTCAAACAAATAAACACAAACTTAAAGAGTAGAAAGAACATCAAAGCATCACAAAATGATACTAAGCTAGTTAGAAATAATTTTCATGTTGAAGGTTAAGAATAAATGCTTACAAAAACAAGCCTTTTTAAAGCCTTTTTCTTTATCTTCAACTTTGTGCTCTCAACTCTCTTTTGTGTTTTTTTTTTTGTGTGTTTGAAACTTATGGAACCCTAAAATGAAAGAAAACAATTTACACTCCAACCATTAGGCCTTGGCCGAATTTTGGTGTATATTATATCTAGATATTTTATTTTCAATTCATTTAATTTTCAAGTTGCCAACTAGTTAAAAATGATCATTACACTTTAATGTCTTTTTCAACCAATTCAAAAATTTCAACTTAGCCATTAATACGAATATCATAACTTTAAAATATCTATATTTTAATTAATTTAATCATTTAATAATTAATTAATTAAATAATTAAATACAAATATATTAAATATATGTATTATATTTACATTAAATATTAAATACATATTTATATTTATGATATTAGTCAAATATCTCAATTTGACAATTAATTAATGTATATTTGAATTAATCAAGCATTAAATACAAATACACAAAAATTAAGGAAATGACTATCGGGTCCCTACACATGTATTTTGCGTTTAACTTTTAAACGACTTTATAAATAATCAATATTATTAATAAAAGTTGCCCTAGTGCTCTACGAGTATATTTCATTAGTGAGACTCTCTAGATTCAGGCATATCCGTCATGAAATCCAATTTCGTGTCCATAATTTATCCACCCGTAAATTATGACGATCACAGATAAACTCGTTGAATCATACAGGTCGAGGTCATGGCAAATGTATAATTCCTCCGTCACAGGTATCCGGATAAATCCTAGAGATATAGATGTAAACGTCAAATCTCTATAGGGATTATCTAGTCGACTATTCTATTAGCAATCTCAAAAAGAACATTTAGAACTAACTTCTAAATTGTACCACGGGCCCATGGTTTTTATCTGATTGTTAATCATATGGACTACCTATGCTCTGATACACAGAACTGACGGATCCTATCTCGATACACACATGACACCATGAGGATCTATCTACACCCAACGAACAGGCGGAGGTCTGATCTTAATAGATCGGTGACGTGACTGTCATCTAAGTGTAGAAGATGTCTCATGCGCCCACAGTGGTATCTCAAGTCGAAGAATCACAAGTGATACTCAACCCGATAAGATTCTTATTGACGTTGGTGTACCATCCATTTAAGAATCTTCGGTGAGTCATTCAGTGTTTATCCGCTATAAACACCTACATGTCTATACTAGTCTCTAAGACTTATGGTTCATTGAGAAACCATTGGAATCATATATTCCAGTATACGACATGTACCGGTCTCAACGGGTTTACTATACTGACCAAGTAGTGTAAACCTTGACCATGAACAGTCTGAGAATGACAACGTCATGATACAACTCAATGTCAGTTGCGACGCTTTTGCAACTGCACCATGACTAGTCATTCTAATGTCATTACGTCTTTACCATATTAAAAGATACATTATATTATAGAAACTGCATATATTATTCAAAATAATAATGTTTTACATAAGTATTCATAAAGAAATACAACCGGGAATTGGCGCTGTGAGCACCAACCCCAACACATCAATACTCAAAGAACTATTAATACTGTAGCAATTTCTGATTCCTAACACCGGGATACTCATAACTAAATCGTCACTCTAGTCAAAATCAATTACATAAACTAAGTATCTATATCTGATAGATACGTTCTAGTTACCGATCTAATACACTTAAAACTTCTATCTATTCCTTATATCTATCATGGATCACATACACATGCACACACATGTTTATACTCATATTCATACCTTAGTATCGATATTCTGCATGTCAGTATCTATATTGTTCCTGGAATTTTCATTTTTGTCTCTAATAATCTATAGTTATGCATTCTAGTTTAAGTTCACTCACATATACAACGGTTATCTATGACTATCCGCCCTACTATAATATTTACTTAAGGTAAACCATCAGTAAGATACTTACTTAGGGTCTCGTGCTAGTCTTTCTCTTTATCCATCAAAATTTTGAGGGTACCGATGGACTCCATACGATCCCACGAAACACATAAGAATCGACAGAATTCGAATCGGAGCTCTCGGGAAAATGAGTCACTATTCATCCGAATATTTCTCTCTCCATACGCCATTTCATAAAACCGACATCGCAGTCTTTTAGTACTCTTCGAGAGCTTCGATTTGGCGGGTGGCTCGACTCATGAAACGAAATGACGAGCCGAGATAAGAAAATTACAACCGTGATTCTCTCTCTCATCGTTGTTTCTGGTGTTATGGGGGCTGCAGCCGGCCACCAAGGGACACACTGTGGCCGGCGATGGCCAGATACACAGCAAGCGTGATCCCCCTCTTCAAAACGTGAAAGCGGTCGGGTGAAGGTGCGAAAATAACTTTGATTATTTCTACAATTGTAGAAAATTATTCCTGTATACGACATGTACCGGTCTCAACGGGTTTACTATACTGACCAAGTAGTGTAAACCTTGACTAGGAACAGTCTGAGAATGACAACGTCATGATACAACTCAATGTCAGTTGCGACGCTTTTGCAACTGCACCATGACTAGTCATTCTAAGGTCATTACGTCTTTACCATATTAAAAGATACATTATATTATAGAAACTGCATATATTATTCAAAATAATAATGTTTTACATAAGTATTCATAAAGAAATACAACCGGGAATTGGCGCTGTGAGCACCAACCCCAACATATCAATACTCAAATAACTATTAATACTGTAGCAATTTCTGATTCCTAACACCGGGATACTCATAACTAAATCGTCACTCTAGTCAAAATCAATTACATAAACTAAGTATCTATATCTGATAGATACGTTCTAGTTACCGATCTAATACACTTAAAACTTCTATCTATTCCTTATATCTATCATGGATCACATACACATGCACACACATGTTTATACTCATATTCATATCTTAGTATCGATATTCTGCATGTCAGTATCTATACTGTTCCTGGAATTTTCATTTTTGTCTCTAATAATCTATAGTTATGCATTCTAGTTTAAGTTCACTCACATATACAACGGTTATCTACGACTATCCGCCCTACTATAATATTTACTTAAGGTAAACCATCAGTGAGATACTTACTTAGGGTCTCATGCTAGTCTTTCTCTTTATCCATCAAAATTTTGAGGGTACCGACAGACTCCATACGATCCCACGAAACACATAAGAATCGACAGAATTCGAATCGGAGCTCTCGGGAAAATGAGTCACTATTCATTCGAATATTTCTCTCTCCATACGCCATTTCATAAAACCGACATCGCAGTCTTTTAGTACTCTTCGAGAGCTTCGATTTGGCGGGTGGCTCGACTCATGAAACGAAATGACGAGCCGAGATAAGAAAATTACAACCGTGATTCTCTCTCTCATCGTTGTTTCTGGTGTTATGGGGGCTGCAGCCGGCCACCAAGGGACACACTGTGGCCGGCGATGGCCAGATACACAGCAAGCGTGATCCCCCTCTTCAAAACGTGAAAGCGGTCGGGTGAAGGTGCGAAAATAACTTTGATTATTTCTACAATTGTAGAAAATTATTCCAGTATACGACATGTACCGGTCTCAACGGGTTTACTATACTGACCAAGTAGTGTAAACCTTGACTAGGAACAGTCTGAGAATGACAACGTCATGATACAACTCAATGTCAGTTGCGACGCTTTTGCAACTGCACCATGACTAGTCATTCTAAGGTCATTACGTCTTTACCATATTAAAAGATACATTATATTATAGAAACTGCATATATTATTCAAAATAATAATGTTTTACATAAGTATTCATAAAGAAATACAACCGGGAATTGGCGCTGTGAGCACCAACCCCAACATATCAATACTCAAATAACTATTAATACTGTAGCAATTCTGATTCCTAACACCGGGATACTCATAACTAAATCGTCACTCTAGTCAAAATCAATTACATAAACTAAGTATCTATATCTGATAGATACGTTCTAGTTACCGATCTAATACACTTAAAACTTCTATCTATTCCTTATATCTATCATGGATCACATACACATGCACACACATGTTTATACTCATATTCATACCTTAGTATCGATATTCTGCATGTCAGTATCTATACTGTTCCTGGAATTTTCATTTTTGTCTCTAATAATCTATAGTTATGCATTCTAGTTTAAGTTCACTCACATATACAACGGTTATCTACGACTATCCGCCCTACTATAATATTTACTTAAGGTAAACCATCAGTGAGATACTTACTTAGGGTCTCATGCTAGTCTTTCTCTTTATCCATCAAAATTTTGAGGGTACCGACGGACTCCATACGATCCCACGAAACACATAAGAATCGACAGAATTCGAATCGGAGCTCTCGGGAAAATGAGTCACTATTCATTCGAATATTTCTCTCTCCATACGCCATTTCATAAAACCGACATCGCAGTCTTTTAGTACTCTTCGAGAGCTTCGATTTGGCGGGTGGCTCGACTCATGAAACGAAATAACGAGCCGAGATAAGAAAATTACAACCGTGATTCTCTCTCTCATCGTTGTTTCTGGTGTTATGGGGGCTGCAGCCGGCCACCAAGGGACACACTGTGGCCGGCGGTGGCCAGATACACAGCAAGCGTGATCCCCCTCTTCAAAACGTGAAAGTGGTGGGGTGAAGGTGCAAAAATAACTTTGATTATTTCTACAATTGTAGAAAATTATGGGTAATTTTATGAAAGTTTTTGGAAATTGCATAACAACCCCTAAAATCTACATCCAAATCCCTAACAATGGACTACTTCAAAATTTATATTTTTAAGGCCCTTCTGATATAAATTTTCAAAAGTTCTCAACATGAAAGTTGTTCGTCTCGGAAAAAGAGTCTGATAGTTCAAGAATCGCCTCAATTGGAGCTCGTTTGCTATTTTATAGCTGAAAACACAAACTTTCCCGTATATAAAATAATATTCATAATTTGCGTAATCGGTTATTTCAAATTACACGATTTCCAACGCCATAAATCTTCACTTTAGAATATTTCGAGTTATATTTCAACATTTAAACTCTTATTTTTCGACATCGTCTCGTTTTGAGACCTTAACTACGATTCGGGAACCTTACGGAAGTATTCCGAAATTCCAGATATGATTGGATAATCTCCTAGCAGAACTCATGTATTTTATCCACAATGGTAGTTGAATGACAAGTAATACTTTCCTTAAAAAAAAAAAAAAGGTTAAGGGGCCATTCAGCTTTTTATAGAAGTACCAATAGTTTTATGTATTAAGCCAATAATTTATAAATTATGATGTCATATATGCTATTTTGAGACGATGTCACGACTTATATTTTATGAAGAATCATAGACGTATAATTATACATTTATATGAAATTTTATGAATTAATCAATTTTCTACCTTTTAGTTAATTTAATCATTCCAACTTAAATATATTTTTATTAAGAGAGAAAAAATATTAGAACATAATAATTTTATTAAAATATGTACCATAATCTCTATATAAAATTTATGAATATTTTTATATATAAAGAAACTTTAGAAAAATATTAATATTTATTAAGGAATGGACATTTCGAATTCGGTTTATTTTTATTAAATTTCAATTCGGTTCGATTTCAAAACAGTTGAATTCATAAGTTTAGAATTTCAGTTCTAATATCCGAAAAAACCTGAGCTGTAAGGCTGCTAACAAGAAATGAAAATAAGTAAATATAAATATAAATTTCAAACAGTAAAGAAAGTCCATTAAATAATTCCAATTCAGGGACTGAACGAACAAAGATAGCAACACAAAGTCAAGAATCCTTTTACGTTTTTTATTTTTCATCCTGCGCTGCGCATCTCTCGCCGGCTCCATAGATCTCCAATTCAAACACTCGCTCACTCTATTCATAGCTGTATCGCAGCTAAGTTTCGCATGTAAGTGAAGAATTATGTCTTTCTACTGTATTTGACTGGTGAATTTTGAATAGAATATGACCTTTGTTTGGTTGTTATTGTCTCGATCTAGATTTTGGTAGCCAAATTGGATCGATTGGAACTGTAGCTTGTTAGCGTGGACCGTTATCTAGAGTGCAATTTTTATTGCTTAGATTTTGAAATTTCGTTTTCATACGATCTACTGAAGTGTGTTGTTTGAACTTGTTACAAATTTTGCGCTTACTTATTAATAGATTGAACCTCGTTGTCGGGGCGTGGCTTGGTGGTGTAGGATTTCATAGTTCAAATACAATGCATTTCTTGCAAGAGTCTGTCACAATCAGGTGTTTTACTGCTCTCCTTAAGCCCATGAGGGTGGTTTGGCGGCGGTGGTTTCCAACGATTTAAAAAAATATATATATTGAACCTCGTTACCTGTGTATATACATTGTCGAGAATTATAAGCATATATGGGGTGTTTGGATGTATCGCGAAATTGTACATGTGGGAATGTTTTTGGTAATGAACTTGTAGATATTGACCCTTTAGTTTTAGAAATTTGAAATGGTGGGAATCCTTGAATTTATAATTTTGATGTTATAATATTCGCATGTTGATAGGGCGGTAAATGCTGATCTTTGGTGATGCAATGGTCGAATGTTTGTTAATGGTTTTGGAAGAAAGTGTTTAATGATTGACATTTAGACATATAGTCATATACATCTTCAAATTGTCTTTTCAGCTTTATTTAACTAAATTAAATTGAAAATATTGAAATCAGAAAGGGGAATTATTGAGGCATTGAACAATGAGTTGCTTTGGCTGTTGTGAGGAGGATGATATGCATAAAGCTGCAGATAATGGCAACGCATACATGGTTAAAAGTTCAGCAGGTAATCCATTCCTCCTGATCACTTCAAGGATGATATAGCAAGACTATTTATTTTTTAATTTTTATTATTATTTGCATGGCGGTTACTAAATCCCCTACCTTCCCCATGTAAGCTGGGTTTGAACCCTAGGCCTCTTGTACCACTTCAAGAGATTTTACTTGAAATAACTAACACTTACATATAGCAAAACTAATTCATGTTTTTTAAGTGAGCAGAGAACTGCCCAGTGGTTATTTGCTACTTTATTTTTTATTTCAACATTTAGGTGTTTTATTTTCCACGTTTATGTGTTTCTTTCCATTGCAATCTGATATGTATAATCTTTGTTGAATTCCAATCATAGGAGCTGATGGAGGCTATCATGCATCTGGAGCAGAACATAAGGGTGCTCAAGCCGTGAAAGTCCAGCCCATTGAAGTCCCTGCTATTTCAGTGGATGAACTGAAGGAAATTACAGATAACTTTGGCACTGATTCTTTGATTGGGGAAGGTTCATATGGAAGAGTATATTATGGGCTTCTTAAAAGTGGACAGGCTGCAGCAATAAAAAAGTTAGATGCCAGCAAGCAACCTGATGAGGAGTTTTTAGCACAGGTTTAGATGGCAACTGTTACTTCTTCTATTTACTTACTAATGATGGCATTATGTTATTTGGGCAGATTTACACGTCAATTGATATATAAATTTACAGGTTTCCATGGTATCAAGGTTGAAGCATGAAAACTTTGTTCAACTGCTTGGTTATTGTGTTGATGGAGCTTCCCGCGTGCTTGCCTATGAGTTTGCATCTAATGGATCTCTTCATGATATTCTTCATGGTATGTGTAATAATGCTTCGAATTGCCATGCTGAGTGGAAATCATAGATTTGGTTTCTACATGCAATAATGGTTCATTCTCTGGCTTTGGCATGGTTTTCTATTTGTGAAAAAAAAAATAAAAACATCATTATGCTTAAAACAAGGAATGGTTCATTCTCTGGTTAACTTGGCATGGTTTTGTTTTTGTGGAAAAAATAAAATCATCATTATGCTTAAAACAAGGATTCTCCTAGTTCTGCCTCACAATTCGGTATCTAATTTTGCTCAGTTCGAATGAATACAGATTCATGGGATGAGACAAACTGATTGTTGCCATGCTAATTATATATCTTCATCTTTCTCATTTAGGTGCTTTGTGGTGTGACCTTGGAAATTTTGTTATATTGTTTGGGTAGTATAAGATTGGACTTGCAAATCTCACTTGGTAGTGGTGGATTTGATTTAATGCAACTTATTGTGATATGTGTCAAATTATGACTTTAAAAGATAACTTGAATACAGCTAAAATGGTAATTTATAGTTCTTGAATGCCTACAGTGGTAATTGCTTCACCTTCTGCCCCCACCCTTAGGCTTAGTTACTTTCAAAACAAAGAAAAAAAATGGTAATTGACTTATTGATATTACCTATTTATTTTTAATGCAGGGAGGAAAGGTGTTAAAGGAGCTCAGCCTGGTCCTGTCTTGTCATGGCAACAGCGTGTAAAAATTGCTGTAGGAGCTGCGAAAGGGCTTGAATACTTGCATGAAAAGGCAGATCCTCATATTATCCATCGTGATATTAAGTCCAGCAATGTACTAATTTTTGACGATGATATAGCGAAGATTGCCGATTTTGATTTATCTAATCAAGCTCCTGATATGGCAGCGCGCCTTCATTCCACTCGTGTTCTTGGAACTTTTGGTTATCATGCTCCTGAGTAAGCTCTATATATCTTTCGTGTGGCTTTCATTTTATGTTTGTTCTAATCAGAGATCCTTTTGTTTACACTAATTTATGGCACTAAACAATTGATCCGACTATGCCTTGAATGAACATAATATATACTAATAATCCATTTACTTGTCAGGATATTTCAGAGAAGAAATACTGAATTTGAAGTTACCTTTATGCATCCAATATAAATTTGCTTTTTCTTAGTTTATTGTCTACTTTACCTTTGTGACTGAAACTGAGGTAGTGTAATCTTCTAAAAGTTCTTGATTTAATAATTATGTATGTGAGAATGTATATCTTGATACTTGATCTCGATAATATTATCATCTGGTACTTGATTTAATAATATGTATGTGAGAATTTATATCTTGATACTTGATCTCGATGATATTATCATCTGGTTCTTGTGGTTTCCAGATATGCGATGACTGGACAGTTGAATGCTAAGAGTGATGTATACAGCTTTGGTGTTGTTCTGCTTGAGCTTCTGACAGGTCGAAAACCTGTTGATCATACACTACCGCGTGGACAGCAGAGTCTAGTGACATGGGTACTAAATTTATCCTGTTTTATGTTTTCATTTCTATCACCTACTTTGATTTCAGCTACTGAGACGCATAACTAAATATATTTTCTCCTACGAATATGAAAAGCTTGATGTTACTGGAAATTTTTTGACCATGTTAGGCCACACCAAAACTTAGTGAAGACAAAGTTAGGCAATGTGTTGATGCAAGACTAGGAGTGGATTACCCTCCCAAGGCAATTGCAAAGGTACTTATTCTGCTTTTTCTCTTTTTAATCCTGTTTTTTTTGGATGAAGATCAAAGAGAACGAGTTTATCAATGTTAGCATCTTATAGCATGTGACGTTTATTTCGTCTGATTACAGATGGCTGCAGTTGCTGCTCTGTGTGTCCAATATGAAGCTGATTTCCGTCCAAATATGAGCATCGTTGTCAAAGCCCTCCAGCCCCTGCTAAATGCACGGCCTGGACCTGCTGTTGAAACGGCAAGCTAGTGATTCTCTCCCTCTCACTCTCTCTCTCTCTCTCTGTCTTCGTCTCTCTCCATTCGTGTGCGGGAAAGTACCGTGCAGGCTTGCAATATATATATATATAAAAACAAAAAAAAAAGTAGATTTTTTAGGAGCGGTGGTAGATTATTTGATCAAGGTTGGATATGCTTCCATTTATAGACTATTTTTTCTTGTTCATATTGTGTAAGATTGTTTCTTTCTTACATCTGGCTCCCTATTGTTTTCCCAATATTTATTGTTGGCTTCAAATTCCATAATTTCGGTTCATCATTTAATGGCCGGCATCTAAACTTCAATTTATTCTTTGGGTTTAACTCTCTTGCACCTGAGGAATCTGCTGAGAATAAAATAAAATACTGACTTTATTATCGTACAGGGAAACTGCTGCTACGTGAGATTGTTTCGTTTTTCTCTTGTTTAAGGTCTAAATACAGTTAAAGATGGTTAGAAATTTCTAGTTTTCCATTTTAAATAAGCAATTATTAAAGCCCGTAGTAAGATATTGTTTGCTTTGACAGTTTCGGAATTGCCTCAGCAATCTGAATTCTTACAATTTTATTTTTAGCATGGACAATGTTAAGCCCCCCAAAAGACTCTGTGCTACTTAAAGGTGGCCAATTGGTGGTCTCGACTGAAAGTGTGTGGATGGCCTTTAAGGGGTAGATTGTGATATCCGACATTGCTTATGTGTATAATGTCCTTGTAAGTGGTGACAATTAGCCATATGCCTCATGAGAGATTAGGTTGTTGGGACAATTCTTAAATTATCAAAGCGGATAATATCTTCTTAAATTATCCTTAAAATAATTATTGATATGGAAGAGCTTGACCCAATCAATGAATGGAAAATTTCTTCTTGTAAGAAAGCTGGAGGACATCGAGTCCAAATCAAACTCACTTCATTTATATGTAATTTATATTTAATTTAGGATAAGGAAAGATGAATGTAATGTAAACAAAATAGTTTCTTCTTGAAATAATTCAAATCCTAAACGATTTAAACTTTATAAATTAAGCTTTAATCAATGAAACAATCATACAAAAAAGAAGAGAAATTCTCTACTATAAGATTATTAACAATTGTTGTGTTTTCATCTCCATCATCTCATCTGCCATTTTATTCATCCACCAAAATTTCATGTTTTCATTACTAACTCATTATCCGTAAATATTCTTCAAATTTCAGATTCCCTAAGTAAGTCAAATGAATGTCTCTAGTCTCCCCTACAAGATTGGTATCAGAGCTTTGAATATCCTTACAAACACTATCAAGTAACACAACTCTATATCCAAGAGGGGGTGAATTGGGTAATGACCTAAATATACGGAAATAAAAATTATAGTTGATTTTACGCTACTAAGCTAGTAGCTTTACTGATTAAGCTTATTAATCAATTTTGTAACATCCCCTCTTCGGAGATGCTACTGGTAGGGAAAAAAATTTCGACGCTAAATATTAAGCTTTTAGCGCCGAAATATGTTTTTGACGCTAAAGGTAATGGGATTGTTGGTGGGATTGTTAGAATCCTTTAGCGTCGAAAACAACATCGACGCAAAAGATATGACTTTCCGCGTTAATATTTTATGTTCGACGCAAAAGAGAAAAAATTTAGCGTTGATATAAATTTTCGATGCTAAATATGTATTATTTGATTTCGACGCAAATGAACTAGACTTTCAGCGTCCAATAATGACTTTCGACGCAAAAAACTATCTTTAACGTCGAAAATATTTTCAATGTTAAATTTTCGACGCCAAAAGTAACATTTCTTGTAGTGAAAGTACCCAAGACCTCTTTGAAACAACGTTAATTGTAACCTTAAAAATTCTCAAATCTCTTTATTAATTGGATGAATGAAATACAAATAGGTTACATATAATCAAGATTGAGATAACATGCATATATATTTCTTATCCCTTATTTGATAAATCCAATATTAAATCTAACAATAACCTAAGGTAAAAATTAAAGATGAAGCCTAAGATACTCTAATCTAATAGCATCACTTAATAATGCAACCATAAACGTGCACATCATCTTCCACTTAGCACAATCCCAATCTTTTTTCGCATCTTGCGAGCAATTCCTCTAAATCCCCCACAAGTGGCCAATTCTCATGCACAGTATAAATTCATCCAATTATCAGACGTGTTGCATATATATATATATTATATATATATATATATATATATATATATATATATATGGTTGACAGCGGATTTTGGTCTCAGGGGCAATAAGGGTTTTTTACTCCCGAGACAATCCTCCTCCAACTGTGAATTTGTTTTGTTTATGGGAAACCAAAAGCAAATTTGGCAAAAGACAGATAAATACACCAATCAACAAAGAGATTTAACGTGGTTCGGCGGATCAGATCCAACCTACATCCACGGGCACAGAACGGACGATCTTTTTATTACTGAGATATGCTTCTCTAATATCTCTTGTGTTTACAAGTCCGATCGTAATGATCTTGATTATGATTCTTAATGCTCTCCACTTGTCTTTTTTCCTTTATGCACACTCTACCCTTCTATTTATAAGAGTGTATAAATCAGATTCCTTCTCCTATAAGAATTTCCTAGTTGAAACTATTCCCTTTTCCCATAAGGATTCCTAGTCAAAACTATTCCCTTTTCCCGTAAGGATTCCTAATCAAAACTACCTTTACTTTCTTTATCCTACTAGGACTCTGTCTCACCAGTTTTCCTCATGAAAATAGGATAACTTGTCGTCTTATCCGCAAGAATAGGGTGTCATCTTCCGAAGCACGCCTCGCCATATGCTCGGTCTTCATGAGGTCGGTCATAATGGTCATTTGAGCTGAGAATGATGTTGTCGATCTTATAATGCCCGGTCATCCGATCTTATGTGTTCGGGTTACAGATCATAAGTGCTCGGCCCCTAACTCATGTGGTCGGGTCGGTATTAATGATCTCGATCAAGAAGGGAGTTACCCTTTTACCCCTGATGTGCTGCTTAAATATCATAGTGCCTAAAAAACACCATCAACATCTATCCCCTAGTTCTCGGTAACAACGAGTTTGTGAGTTGATGCCGGGAACTATAAAAAAATATGGTGTGTCGATGAATCCGTCGGTGGTTGATGAGTGATAAATGTATCACTATTTCCCACTCATTTAACTTAATATTTTGTATAGTTTCTTGAGTTTTGTGAATATTTTGATGTGTTTTGTGTTATTTTGTAGATAAATAAAGTTTCAGGACATTCTGGAGGTGATTTGGAACAAAACTGTGAAATTTGGTGAAATTTGGCAAAAAGGGGTATTTTGGTAATTTTGGACGTCTCGACACAAAAGGGTATTTTGGTAATTGTCCCGACACCGAAATAAAATTTCAAGACATTCTGGAGGTGATTTGGAGCAAAACTGTGAAATTTGGCAAAAGGGGTATTTTGGTAATTTTGGACGTCCCGACGCAAAGGGTATTTTGGTAATTTTGGGCTTCTGCCACGTGTCAAAGATTCAACGAGCCGTTTTTTTTTAGCACACCACGCCACGTGTCGAAATTTCAGCGATTCAAGAAATAATAATAATAAAATAATAAAAATCAGAAAAATAATAAAAAATTCAAAAATCAAAAAATAATAATAAAAAATTAGATTTTTTTGCCTATAAATAGATTTCGAATTTTTAGTTTCAAATGTACCTCTTCCTCTGAAATCCTTATAAATAAAATAGAGTTCTTCTTATTTTCTTCTTTTATTCAGTTTTATTTACGCTTTGTAGTAGTAATTCTATCCATCCATGAGGGGGTAACCTCTTCATGCTGAGGTAATAAGGTAATTCTTTTACTATTGCTTTTTAGATTAATCTCCCTTAAAATATGATATATCAACTATTTAAAATCAGATTAATAAAGGATACCGCCATTCCGGACGGTTGGTTATTTAATTTAATTTGGTTAACCTGACTTAATGAGGATACCGCCACACTGGACGGTTGGTTTAAGTTTATATTTCTGTTCCGCCTTATGGCTGGTATATTTGAATTTGACTTAATCAGGATACCGCCATTCTGGACGGTTGGTTTAAAATATCACAAGTTAATATATTATTATTTTATGGGAGATATCTAAATAGTATATAGTAGAAGTTATTTCCTTTTACCTTAGCATTTCATTTATTTATTTTAATTACTTTCTGCAATTTCATTTTTTGTCTTTTAAGTTTATATCAGCTTTAGTTATGTGTTGTAACTAAGTTAAATATCTAGGGTTGTGATTAAATCTAATATCACCGGATTTAAAAAGGGTTAGATTATAGTTGGGGTAATTAAAAGAGTTATTTGTTGAGTCATAATCTTAATGCTTTTTATTAACCGATCACTAATAAAATTGATTAGGTAAACTTAAAATGAACTAGACATAGAGATTTTAAGTTTAAAACCTTAGTCTCAACAACCCACGATCTTCCTTAAGGATAGATAAACCTTTAATAGATTTCCTTACAGGATAGGAATATACCTGTCGGGCGGGGGTAGTCTTAATTGGAACTTAACCTTAATGAATCTAGGTAATTTAATTGACATAGACATATGGTTCAATTGGATTATACTAGGTATTTGTAAATGATCATTCGGAAGAGGCTTTTACATAATTTAGTGTTCCAGATTAATAATTCAATATTTTACCCAACTATAATATAACTACTTCATCTTTTAATAGATATTAGAAAGATTCACAACCCTAGATCTTTAAGTCTTTTATTTTCCTTAGTATTTTCTTGTGTCTTTTTATTTTTATTTATTTTGCAACGCCACATTCAACCAAACAAACAAACAATCTCTCTATTCTCCATTTAATTAGATATTTGTAAATAAATAGATTCAACAATTAATAACAATAGTAGGAATTAAGTCCTCGTGGGATCGATATTTTTATACTACTTGAACGATACGTGCGCTTGCGTTATACGTGTGTGTTTACGCCGGTCAGTGGTCACTCCAGGAACCGCAGAGAAAAATGTCTTGGCTGCAAATCTGGTCCTTCCTGCCACCTTCATGTGCTCAGTCAACGAGGATCCCGATATCTACCTGTGGAGAAAATGCTTTGCCCTTATGCTGATGATGATCGACTCGGTGGGACGTAACCCGACCCCGAGCTGAGAAGAACATTTGGCTCTGGGGGAATGTTACCTCCCCAGACCAATAGAGGGCCGACCATGGGGGAGATGCTCCGATCCCATGCCGATGATAAGTTTCTCGGTGGGACGTATCCCGACCCCGAGCTGAAGAAAGACTTGGTTCTGGGGGAATGTTACATCCTCAGTCCAAAGAAGCTGACTCGGTGGGACGTAACCCAACCCCGAGCAGAAAGAAAGACTTGGCTTTGGGGGAATGTTACATCCCCAGTCCAAAGAAGCCGACTCGGTGAGACGTAACCCGACCCCGAGCTGAAAGAAAGACTTGGCTCTGGGGGAATGTTACATCCCCAGTCCAAAGAAGCCGACTCGGTGGGGCGTAACCCGACCCCGAGCTGAAAGAAAGAATTGGCTCTGGGAGAGTGTTACATCCCCAGTCCAAAGAAGCCGACTCGGTGGGACGTAACCCGACCCCGAGCTGAAAGAAAGACTTGGCTCTGGGGGAATGTTACATCCCCAGTCCAAAGAAGCCGACTCGGTGGGACGTAACCCGACCCCGAGCTGAAAGAAAGAATTGGCTCTCGGAGAGTGTTACATCCCCAGTCCAGAGAAGCCGATTCGGTGGGACGTAACCCGACCCTGAGCTGAAAGAAAAACTTGGCTCTGGAGGAATGTTACATCCCCAGTCCAAAGAAGCCGACTCGGTGGGACGTAACACGACCCCAAGCTGAAAGAAAAACTTGGCTCTGGGGGAATGTTACATCCCCAGTCCAAAGAAGCCGACTCGTTGGGACGTAACCCGACTCCGAGCTGAATAAACAAGTGGCCTCGGCGGAACGAAATCCAGCCCCGAGCCGAATAAACAAGTGGCCTCGGCGGAACGAAATCCAGCCCCGAACCGAAATAAAAATCGATCTCGCTGGTACAAGAGCAGACCCGAGTCGGAAAGAAACATCGGTCTCGGCGGTACAAGAGCAGACCCGAGCCGGAAAGAGACATCGGTCTCGGCGGTACAAGAGCAGACCCGAGCCGGAAAGAGACATCGGTCTCGGCGGTACAAGAGCAGACCCGAGCCGGAAAGAGACATCGGTCTCGGCGGTACAAGAGCAGACCCGAGCCGGAAAGAGACATCGGTCTCGGCGGTACAAGAGCAGACCCGAGCCGTAAAACAAATATCAAAACCATTGTGTGAGCCATAACAAAAAAGCATAATCAAATGTCAACCTAAGACAGAAAATGTCTTACTCACCTTTTTGGGATCTGTTGCCTTTCTTGCAACTCTACAAGTGTCATTACAAGCAAGGCTCTTCTTAATACATCCTTTCTGCATCTCAGCATTCCATGCATCCGACCGGATGACTTCCGCCATCAACTTGGTCGACCTCAAAAACCGAATGGTCTATGTACACACTGAGATAGCCTTCTTTCACCAAGTCTTCCACCTGCTCCCGCAGGTCTCTGCACCCATTCGTGGCATGTCCCCTTACGTTATGGTAGATACATTATGCCCTACTATTTCCCTCCTCAATCGGGAACCTTTTCAAATTAGGCTCGGCCAACAGACCTTTATCCTGGATTTCCCGAACTATCTGGGCCATAGATTTGTTCAGGGGGGTGTATACTGTTCTCCCAGCGACAAGGTTGACTTGGACATATGACTTTATCTTTTGAACATGACTACTCGGAGGTGTCGGTCTGAGTTTCTTCTGCTCCGGGATTGGTCTCCTCAAATTTCTAATCGAATCTCACTGATTGTCTGACCTGAGTATCTTAGCCTTTCGGGTGTCTACTCCCCGGGAAATCTTTTTCTCCTCCTCTATTAAGATAAACTTCCTGGCCAACTCCAGGGCAGTGGCATAATCCGATACGTCTTGAATCCTCAGGTGAGTCCACAACTTCCCGACCTTCAAACCTCCATTGAGACTTTCTAGCGCTTCCGATGACTCGTACGCTCCGACCTCGAGCACCAAATTGTGGTATCTTTCAATAAAATTCCTCAGGGGCTCATCATCATCCCCCTGCTTCATCAGTCTCAATTCTCCTACCATTTTCTTGGGGACGCAGGCCCCTTTAAAGTGTCGAACAAATGACCTTCTGAGTTGAGCGAAGCTACTGATGCTTCCCGGGGCAAGACTTTTGAACCACAGAATGGCAGACCCGTCCAAGGTTAGGGGGAATACTTTGCAAATGGCATCCCCTACTACCTCTTGGACCTCCATCAATAGGACGAAACTTTCACTATGGGACTTTGGATCTGAATGGCCTTTGAAGGGCATCATGGATGGCATGTTGAAATGTCTTGGGAATTTTGCCGACCTTATTTCTTATGTGAAGGGAGATTCAACCTCACTGTCTCGAGCATCTGCTGTATCAATCTTGGGGTTTACTCCCCACTTGGCCATTTCTTTTCTTAACCAAGACTTTATACTGCCATCTGTGTCACTACGCTGCCTCCCGCGGCCTCCTTCGCGTCTGTCACCACGGGTGCGGCGTTCCTCATGACTTGAGACTTCCCGTCCAATTTCACCATGCTTCATATCTCCCCTTCTGGTGTCGCGGGGGCTATCATAGGAAGAATCTGGTGATTTTCTCCCCTCTTCTTCTTCCCACGTATCCTCCGTTTGTAAATTTTTTTCTACCACTGCGGACCTCATCCCGTAGGGACCCTTCCTCATCGGTTCATCGTCATCACTCACATCGGCGACCCTTTTTCCTTTCGCTATTTCGCCTCTCCTCCGACTGGCTCCGGCTTCAAGCTTCTCATTATCCGTTTCTTCCATCCTCTCCAGTCTGTTCATCATGGATTTCAACAGGTTTTGATTTTCCTCCTCCTTATCTTTCATATTTTCCTTTATTTTCTCCATCCATTCTGCTGTTGAACTCCCCGACGACTGGCGATTTCCACCTTCTGCCATCGTCTTACTACGCGAGCCGCTTTTTGTTGAGTTCCCCACAGACGGCGCCAACTGTTGACGGCTGATTTTGGTCTCAAGGTAATATGGGAATATTACTCCCGATACAATCCTCCCTCAATAGTGAATTTGTTTGGTTATGGGGGACCAAAAGCAAACTTAGCAAAAGACAGATAAATACGCCAATCGACAAGGAGATTTAACGTGGTTCGGCGGATCTTGGTCCGACCTACGTCCACGGGCACAAAAAGGATGATACTTTTATTACTCAAACACGCTTCTCAGCTCTGCTTCTTGTTTTTTTACAAGTCTGATGGTAATGATTCTGATGATGATTCTTAATGCTCTCAACTTGTTCCCCCTTCTTTTATGCACACTCTACCCTTCTATTTATAATAGTGTAGAAATCAGATTTATTCTCCTATAAGAATTTCCTAGTTGAAACTATTCCCTTTTCCCATAAGGATTCCTAGTCAAAACTATTCTCTTTTCCCATAAGGATTCCTAATCAAAACTACATTTACTTTCTTTATCCTACTAGGACTCTGTCTCACCAGTTTTCCCCATGAAAATAGGATAACTTGTCGTCTTATCCGCAAGAATAGGGTGTCATCTTCTGGAGCATATCTCGCTATCTGGTCGGTCTTCATGAGGTCGGTCATGATGGTCCTTTAAACTGAGAATGCTTCCGCCGGTCTGATAATGCCCGGTCATCCGAACTGAAGTGGTCGGTCACCTACCATTAAGTGCTCGACCCTCACTTATGTGGTCGGTCATGATGGTCATTTTTAATGATCTCGATCAAGAAGGGAGTTACCCTTTTTACCCCTGCCGTGCTGCTTAAATATCATAGTGCCTAAAAAACACCATCAACATATATATTATTATTATTATTATTTTTTTTATGTAACATGAGAAATTTTTATATGAAATCGATGTACCACGTAATTAATATATCATTCAATTTTCATCCGATAAGTGATAATAAATCTAACATATGCTATATTAACAGGTAGTAAATTAACAGAGAAGAGGAGATTGAAGCTCTTGGAAGTACACTTATGTTGGAAACCTTTTCTTATGAATGAAATCACCATATAGAGCCAATGAATCGGTCTAACCTGCAACTAGGGCTGTGATTATATGGACAACAAACAATCAAACCACAGGAATTAGTCAATATGACAGTATGAACAAGATACTAAAACGAACCCATGGGTCTACTCATTTATTAATTATTAATTAAAAAAAATAGTCACTGTATAACTTTATTGTATTGAGAAAAAAAAACTATGTAATGTACTTTTTTCAGGAGATTATCTAAAAAAAAATGATTAATATTAACATCTGTCTATTCTATTATTAATAATCGAAGAATTCGTTTCGTAGGAAAAATAAAAGCAAATATAATCTATAATCGATAAATACCAATATGGAATGAGGGTTTATTCCATTTTCTATGAGCAATACATCTATAATTATCCTCAAAGGGAATCGGCTTGACTTAGTGATGTATGGCTCAGGATCTCACCTTGAGGTCCTGTGTTCGAATTCAGGGAGTGCGTTTCTTGTAAGAGTCTGAGACAATCGAGGATTTTACCTGTTCCGCTTAAGCCCGTAAGGGGTGGTTTGGCAGGAAGATTTCCAACGATTCCAAAAAATAAAAATAAATAATACATCAAATCATTCAAAAGGTCTACTCTTAATAATTTTTGTTTATTAAAGGAACATAGTCACGAAATATGGTGAGGGGTGACTAGGAGGAAATGACCTTTTTGTTGGTGACATTGAAGCAGTCAAGCAATATTTTGATTTCTAGATATTGGAGGATCATGCTGAAGCTCGCATGGTCTATTCAAATTTTGACATTGGTTGTACATTTAAATTTGTAGCCAAGGGTTGAAAGATTCTTGTTGGAGCACAGTATTATATAAATCTGATATGGCATGCCTTTCTATTTGAAATTACATTGTAGTTTTTTCGTCTTTATGATTGATTGTCCTTTTGTGCTTTAAACATAAGTAGAAGAGTTATAAAGTCCAATCTAAAATTAGAAAAGACTGATTCCGAAAATGACATGAATTTACTATAATAAAAAAAAAAAAAAAAAAAAAAGTGGCCCAGTGAAGTAGGCAGTCGTATCACCGCACGCAGTGAGACAGTTTCCAAGATTCGAACCCCTGATCCCAAGTTAAAATGCAACAACTTTTACCGTTGTACCGAGGCCCGGCCTCTTAAGAATCATATAAAGGTATAATAAAATTTTAGAGTATATATAACAAACTCGTATAATACTGCAAGTATACATTTGAAGCTTGATATTAACTGAAACCTCAAGGTATTTGGTCAAGGAAGGAATGGATTGTGAGAAGGATACGCCTCTTTTTGCTTTTTATAAGCCCTGAAAAGAAACAATACCAAGGGTAATTTATAGCGAATTAGACCCTATAATACAATGATTCTAAATAAAAACATGACCGTCATCCAGATCGATACCTGGTAGCATTTAATCCCCCAAGTCCAACAGTGCCCAATATAATAAAAAGGAAGGGAATTCCAATCAAAACATGATTTCTTCTTCCGCCATTTGCCATTGGTACTCCAGTTCTGACAACTCGCACATTTGTAGCTAACCAAGAAATAATATTACGTCTACCAGCAGAACAAGACAGAGAAAAAGAGAGCTACATGGAGAAGCATTGCAAAAGAAAAAAATGTTACCTGAAGCCAGATCTTTTCCTCTTACACCTGTGACAATTGGGAGAAAAAACATGTCAACAAAAATATTATCATTCTAACATCTAATAATAATCATAGCTTCCTATCACGGTCTGCAAACTTAACCCAGATGGACTTGAATAGTCGGTTGGACAACCAATAACTGACTCCAACCAATATACTTCTCTTTCTCTTTCAGGTATATAAAAGGATAGCAGACTTTATTGTGTCCTTAGCAACCATAATGATATAGTGAAATTTATATATCAATAACTGCTAAAATTAAGACAAAATTACCATGTAATTCAAACAAAGAATAATATCCACGTCACAGAATGAGAATGGATACAATTCATCACCGAGTGAAACCATAATATTTCATTGATATAAAAGATAACAAGTTAACTTCTATTAGCAAACTAACACATCATAACCCAATATCAAGGAGACGAATTAGTTGACTCACAGCAGAATATGCTTACCTACTGATGATAGGCATAAACTGAGGAAACCAGAAATTGAAACATATAACTCAGGGTAATTTTGAGATATTGCACAACAGATTACAAGAATTAGAATTTGACAACATCAAATTACTTTCTACTAACAATTATTTACTGTCTGTGTTATTTTATCTCACTGCTTGCTTCGAGTATGATGACCACATCAATCAACTAATCCGTCAAATCATTCATCAAAAAATAAAATAAAAAGACCGTCATCATCAGTGCTAACACCTCCAGCAGCAGGATTAACCACCGTAGGATCGACCAAACAAGCCAATGTGACCATTTTGGCGGGTCTCCTTTCTCCATTTTCATTCTCATCTATTTCATCTCCGTAAAATGGTTCCATCCCATTATACAGGATCTCCTACAAAAGGACAAAGAAACAAGGGATTCCACTCAAGATCTCAGTCACTCCAAGCAGAACCCAAGCAAAAATACAAGACATGATAACTTGTGGTCAACCAAAAAGGAAAAAAATGTAAGCTATCATGTAATTTACCTCATCTTCCTACATGGTTTGTCTCTCTGACTCCACTAGCCAGTCATAAGTACTCCCAAGTACGTTAAAAGACGAACACGTCTCGCTTAGTATGTGTACGGCAATTTGCTGTAGTTCCAAGCAACTTATCCCATGTTGTCGCCACCATCCAGCTAATAAGATAATAATAAACATTCCGAATTTATATTATCATGAATTTGGTGTACCATTAACAAGTTTTTCAATAAAAAATTTGCATGGAGTCCAAGCTGAATCACCTGGATCAAGCTCGGTTCTATTACGTATAGCCAAATCAGTTCCAAAATCAGCTTGAGCAGACATAAAATCAGGATCTGGTAAAATAATGACCAAACATCATCAAAATGAATGACTTTTTGCACACAGAGGTCGAAGAAAATGCAAAACTTGACATAGCACTTCATGTGATATTTATCATACATGTCAAATGATGTTGGTTCCAAATCATTTGTCAATTCAAAGCACTCCATGGTCAATTTTTTAGACCTCAGAATATTATTAGCATAAATAGTAAATACAAGTCTTCTTTCCATAAGAAAATAAAAATTAAAAAATTAAACAAAAACTGACATTCACCCGGACAACATTTATCTCATGGTACAAAGATTACATCTTTCACCATTATTTCTTTACATGAATTTTGGTCACAAACAAACCAAAAGAGACTCCTAAAATGATGGAAATCTTCCAAATATACATTACGGACCACTTGCACATTCTTTCTTTTTGGGAAACGTTGAAAACCCTGCCGCCAAACCACCCAACCTAGGCATAAGCGGAGAGGATAAAACCCCCCGGCTGCCCCATGCTCTTACAAGAAATGCATCCCCTGGACTCGAACTCAGGGCCTGACAATAAGTCCTAAGCCCTTTGCCACCAAGTCACACCCCTTGGGGGCCACTTTCACATTCATATACAAGAATTCATTGGTATAATTTATTTATTTATTATTATTATTTTTTTTAAAAAAGTGAACAAGTATCACAAAATGAAAACAATCCAGGAATAAGAATTGCATAAACTACGACTAATAGAGTGACCATTTTCAACTTGGCATAGGTGAAAACTTTTCCACTATACACAAGGGATAAAAATGACAGACATAATTCAAGAGGACTAGATGAGAAAGGGGAATAAAGAGCTTTCAGTCTTACAATAACTTGCCTGTTTTGTCACACTAGAAATACTTTGCCAAGAGCAAAATCACCTGTTACACGCCCCCGCAAAGACAGAACTGCATTGTATTTGTTCCTCAAAAGAATCAAATGAAGTCTGATCTAATTACCGAAACTACAATAGCAGATAAGTTGACAACTCAAGAACAGGAGATTAGGAAAGAAACAGACAGCTCAAAAGCACGACATATTAAAAAATAAATCAAGGTTGTTTCAATATACAAAGCACCAAGCACAAAGCACAAAGCACAAAGCACAAAGCACAAAGCACAAAGTCACTGCTTCTAAGATCACAGACAGTTATTTTAAAATTGTGTTGTCACAGTCATGTTGCATCTAAAAAATGCTAATCAAGTGTGAATGATCATCCAAAAACTCTCGAAGTCCACCAGTGAGTTTGCAAACCGTGATTTTCTGGAACACTTCTACTAATGTTTAACAAAATATATGAAGACATGAAAATTACCAGACAGCAGACAAGTGTAAGCTTCTGAAATCTGCGGCAAACACGTATATCAGAGTCAGACTCATTCCAGCAATATGTTAAATACATAAAATAGATGATATTCAGAACAAGTTAATGCACAGCTTGAAAATAAAGGAATTAACTACGGTCAAAAAGCTGAATCAAACCCCTTAGTAGAACTAGAAACAAACAAGACTATATATTAAATCTTGCAACATAATGCTTCACATATTTCAGAACAGTCTACATAAACCTTCAAAACTGTTTAAGCGACAAGTCACATACCGCTTTAAACTTAGACTCGGCATCAGTCTTTTTGTCAAATGGAAAGAGATCAGGATGAGACTCCCATACTTTCCGTTTATAAGCTGCTTTAACCTACCACATCAACCAGGAAATCATTACAAATAACCCTAAAATCACTTCAATTCCACATCAATTTCAAAGACGACAAATCAAAACCACTACATTCAATATCCAAAGCAAACAATTCCACCATCTAATAAAAAATGATAGTAGAGTTAAATCAAATTGATTCATTTAAACTTCGTATGGAAACCCTAACTCTATCGGTTTTGTAAAATATAAAGAAGGTTAATAGTATTGAAATTAAAAGAAGAAAAGAAAAGTACCTGAGAAACTGTGGGCCAAGAATTTGGAGGGAAGCCTAGCAAGACCCTGGCTTCTTCGCCCTGCATTTCTGTTTCTTTTAATTTCCTGGGGGGCCTCGTGTTTAATATTTTCTGAGTTTAAATATTTATGATAAAAAAATTTAAATTGAGAGCTCTGACAGGTGTTTAATTTCTAGTGGATGATCGAAACTTACCTATCTGATTCTTTAAGGTTGGGTTTAGGTGCGCGTCATATGAATTTTTTTTTTTTTTTTTTAATACCGAGAAATTCCTCGTTATTTTATATCTGGTGTTATTTGATCCCGTTTTGAACAAATAAAACTTATGTTATTTAAAATACTTCTAAATATTATTCCCATAAATTGAATCTTGATCTCCCAAATCAGAGGACAAGACTCAATTTATTAGAGCAAGTAATTGGGCACGTGTCATATGAAGATGTGTTGCGCTCAACGACCACATCGGCGTGGTTGGTAGCTGGGTTGGATTTGGCCTTTGGCCTTTGGGCTAATTTGACTAATTTAATTTTTCTGGTAAAATTTTTGAAAAATAATTGAAAATTAGCATGCCAAGCGGAAAATCATCATTCGATAGGAAATTTAAGATTATGTATTATTTGAGTATGATATTCAGAATCTCATAGTGTTTAATACATAATTTAAGATGATTTTTATTTTGATTAAAAACTTTGACAGATATTTAAAATAGATTTTTTGTCCCGATTAAAAAATCATATTAAAATTCGAAATTGTTTTCTTTTTTCTAAATTTATGTTGTGTCCCAATTAATTGTTTTAAAAAAAAAACTTAAATTTCCATTTGGATGGGTAAATCTGTTGGAAATCTTCTAAATATTCATTAAGGGTTCAATTGTCATTTTTGTAGCATTGGGTGCTTGTGAGGGGTGCAACCATTTGGAGGTTGCACCCCACCCCAAAGGGTGCCCTATTGGCATCCTTACATGTCTTATATAAGGAGACATTATACTCATTACAAAAGGACAAGGAAAAATCTGAATTTGCAGAGACATTTTGTTTTTCTTTATTTGTTTTGGAGAGAGTTTTACCACATTCTCAGTTCGAATATTTGTCAAAGAGTGCTTTTTGGACAAGAAGGAACCAAGTTATCCTGGGAGAACGTTGGCCAATTGCGAATCCGTAAAGCACCTGTGACGGGGAAAATAAGTTCTTAAGGACAGAGGATTATCTCGACTTGGATTCGTTTTCACAATTTCCAGGTTTTCTGTTTTAAGACTTTCTTAGGGTTTTTGCATGTTTTGTAGATCTAGATTTCTATTTCTGGTTTGAATTGTTGTGTAGCATGGTAATTGATGGTTAATGACACTAATATAACAACAAACTTAAGAACTTATTGCATTCTAGTGTTGTTAGACTGTAAATTCGCATGCTATGGTAGACATTTTCTGGAAAAAATACGTACTGTGCATGTAAACCCGTAGGGCGTTCGAACGCCCGACGCACGCGAAGGCTTAAAATCTGAAATTTCGTAAGAACGTTCGAACGCGTCTTCAAACGCAACCCGAACGCAAGCCTTCTGCCTAAGAACGTTCGAACGCGTCCTAAACGCAACTCGAACGCAAACTCTCTGGAATCATTCCGTTCGAACGCGTTCTCGAACGCTATACGAACGTGAACTCTCTGGAATCATTTCGTTCGAACGCGTTATCAAACGCTACTCGAACGTGAACTCTCTGGAAACAATTCGTTCGAACGCATTGTCAAACGCAACACGAACGCACCCACACTGCCAGTCTCGTTCGAACGTACATACGAACGCGACACTAACGAAATAGTACTGTAATTATTATAAACTGCAAACTTGAATTAATATTAACTTAGTTAATCATATACTGTAACACATTAATTTTGGTAGTATAGATTTAAGTTATTATTAGGGTGTTCAATTATCACAAGCATACACATAGTGATAAAGTTGAAATTGATTGAGTGTTGCATACTTGGTTGAGAATTTAAAGTGTAATTATACACAAGAAATTCCATTCAATCTTGATTGACACTTACACATATTTACACATATTGTATATTGTACTGTTGTATAAAGTGTAGTTCTGAGTTTGAATTGCTAAAAGATCTTATTGGAAAAGTGTTTAAAGAATATTCTGTCTTAAAGGCGATATTCGTTTATTCATTTTTCTAAAAGAATCTTTAGTTGAAATTCAAGGACTTGTGTTTATTTTCAAGGACTTGTGTTTATTGGAACCACCGTCCAATAGAACAACAAGTGGTTACCTAGTACATCACTTTGAACAATATCATTCGTTGATCGTTGTGCAATTTGTCTTTTGTAGACTAATTGACCCCTATTGAATTTCCAGTTACAAATGGCTAGCGGAAATATCACAGTACCGGTCTCTCATGGAGAAAAGCCGGGGAAATTTGGTGGGGCAAATTTCAAGCAGTGGCAGAGAAAAATGTTGTTCTACCTGACAACTCTCCAGTTGGCTAAATTCCTCAAAGATCCTCCGGGTCCTGTGGAGGGTAAATCTGAATGGCCAAGGAAGAGCCAGAACAGACTTGGATGTCTGGAGACTTCTTATGCAAGAACTATCTTTGGGTGGTCTTGACAATACCCTGTACAATGTGTACAAAGGCATGACTTATATGAAGATTCTTTGGGAATCTCTCGAGAAGAAGTATAAATCGAGGATGCCGGACAAAAGAAATTTGTCGTGGGTATGTTCCTGGACTACAAGATGGTAGATTCAAGGACAGTGATGTCTCAGTTGGGTGAACTGCAGCTGATCATTCATGAAATACTGGATGAGGGTATGAGACTATGTGAGATGTTTCAAGTTGCGGCCATAATTGAAAAGTTGCCTCCATCGTGGAAGGACTTTAGGAGCTATCTGAAACACAAAAAGAAGCAGATGAGCCTTGAAGACCTTAGTGTTCGATTGAGAATCGAGGAGGACAAGAGGATGTCCGAGAAGGCCAGCTACAAGACTATGGAGTCTAAGGCCAACATCATTGAGGGTGTGAAGGGTAGCAAGAAAAGAAAGAACAGTGGAGCTGATTCTTCGAACAAGAAGTTCAAGGGAAATGCTACAACTGTGGAAAGAGCGGTCATATGTCAAGGACTGCAGAAATAAGAAGTCTCAGGACAAGGGCAAGAAAAAGAAAAATGAGGCCCATGTCACTGAGGGTGAGCAACTGACTGATGATATCTCAGAGATGGAATTATCAGCAGTGGTAACCGAAGCCAACATAGTTGGGAATCCGAGGGAATAGTGGGTAGACACTGGGGCTACTCGTCATATCTGTGCAAGTAGCAAGATGTTTTCCATGTACGAGAAGGTCGATGGCGGCGATCATCTGACAATGGGAAACTCGTCTACCGCTCAGGTGGTTGGACAAGGCACAGTGGTTCTGAAGATGACATTAGGAAATGAGCTAACATTGAGAAATGTACTGAACGTTCTGGATATTCGGAAGAACTTGGTCTCAGGTTCTCTTCTTAGTAAAGCTGTTTTTAAGCTAGTATTTTTTCTGATAAGTTTGTAATGACAAAGAATGACATGTATGTAGGAAAAGGTTACCTAACTGAGGGCATTTTCAAACTAAATGTAATGACTGTTAATCGTGCAATAATAAAGCTAGTACTTCTGCTTATATTATTGAGTCACAAAATGTATGGCATGGGAGGTTAAGACATGTTAATTATGATACCATGCGTAAATTAATTAACATGGACCTTATACCTAAAATTGCAATTGATAGCCAATATAAGTGTGAGGCATGCATTGAAGCAAAAATGCATCGAACATCATTTCATTCTGTTGAACGCAGTTATGAACCTTTAGAACTTGTACACACTGACGTGTGTGACATGAACATTGTGCAAACAAGAGGCGGTAAAAAGTACTTTGTCACTTTTATCGACGACAGCACAAGATTCTGCTATGTGTACTTGCTGAGAAGCAAAGCAGAAGCCATTGAGAGCTTTGTACACTATAAGAGCGAAGTTGAAAATCAACTTGGCAAGAAAATCAAAAGAATCAGGAGTGATAGAGGTGGTGAATACGTTTCACCATTCGATGAATATTGTTCTGTGTACGAAATTATTCACGAAACCACTACTCCTTATTCTCCTCAACAGAACGGAATTGCGGAGCGTAAAAACCGAACGTTGAAGGAAATGATGAATGCCATGTTGACAAGTTCGGGACTACCCCTGAACTTGTGGGGGGAAGCCTTGCATTCCGCGAACTACGTTCTTAACAAGCTTCATCACAGAAGGTTGGACAAGACAACATATGAGTTGTGGAAAGGTTTCGTACCTTCCTACAAATACCTAAAAGTGTGGGGGTGTCTTTCCAAAGTAATGGTTCCTAAACCGAAGAAGGTTAGAATAGGACCCAAAACTGTTGACTGTATATTCATTGGATATGCTCGCAACAGTAGTGCGTATCGATTCTTGGTACACAAGTCGGAGATTCCTGACATCAATCCGAACATGATAATTGAGTCAAGGAATGCAACATTTTTTGAAGAGACCTTTCCTTGTAAGGAAAGACAGCGCACATAGTCTCTCAAAAGAACAGTTGATACTGTCAAGGACAGTGATCAGGTTGACCAAGAATCAGATCAACGTGTAAATACTGAGACAATCGAGCCTAGACGTAGCAAAAGAGCTAGAACGTCTAAGTCGTTTGGTCCCGATTTTATGACATACTTGTTAGAAAATGAGCCTCAAAGTTATGAAAAAGCTATGGCTTCTCCGGAGGCACCTCTTTGGAAAGAGGCTATTAACAGTGAGATTGATTCAATCATACAGAACCATACTTAGGAGTTAGTTGATCTTCCACCAGGTTGTAAGCAACTGGGCTACAAATGGATATTCAAAAGGAAGATGAAAATGGATGGATCAATAGATAAGTACAAGACGCGACTTGTCATAAAAGGTTATAGACAAAAGGAAGGCCTTGATTACTTTGACACTTATTCACCAGTGACTCGTATCACATCGATAAGAATGATCATAGCCATAGCAGCTATATTTGGTCTTGAAATACATCAAATAGATGTAAAGACGCCATTCTTGAATGGTGAATTGAATGAAGAAATTTACATGGAACAACCAGAAGGTTTAATGTTCCTGGACAAGAACAGAAGGTGTGCAAACTTGTAAAATCCTTGTACGGATTAAAACAAGCACCTAAACAATGGCATGAGAATTTGACAAAGAAATGTTGTCAAGTGGGTTCAAAACCAATGAGTGTGATAAGTGTGTGTACACCAAATCAACTCAAAAAGGATATGTCATTGTGTGTCTCTATATAGACGATATGTTGATAATTGGTAGTAATAATGAAATGATTCAGTCTACCAAAACATTGTTATCCAGCAGATTTGATATGAAAGATTTGGGAGTAGCTTATGTGATCTTAGGAATTAAGATTTCCAAGACATCAGACGAATATATATTATCTCAGACTCATTATATTGAGAAGATACTTGATAAATATATCAAATGAGATCTAATGTGGCTAGAACCCCAGTAGACCCAAATCTTCATCTATCAAAAAATACTGGCTCAAGCGTATCGCAATTAGAGTATTCGAGAATCATCGGAAGTCTGATGTATCTCACGAATTGAACACGACCTTATATCGCTCAAGCTGTGAACCGGCTTAGCAGATATACGAGCAATCCAGGACATAACCACTGGAAAGCCATAGTAAGAGTTGTGAGGTATCTGAGAGAAACTTCGAAATATGGGCTATATTACGAGAGATATCCAGCTGTACTAGAGAGATACAGCGATACTAACTGGATATCTGATACGGTGGATTCCAAATCTACGAGTGGATTTGTTTTCACACTTGCTAATGCAGCCGTGTCATGGAAATCCTCGAGGCAAACATGTATTGCCCGGTCTACTATGGAATCAGAGTTCATAGCGTTAGATAAAACAACGGAAGAAACAGAATGGCTTAGAAACTTCCTGGAGGATATTTATAGTTGGCCCAAACCGGTGCCAGTGATTAGCATACATTGTGATAGCCAATCGGCAATTGGGAGAGCCCAAAATACAATGTATAATGGTAAGTCTCGACACATACGTCGGAGACATAATACCATACGTCAACTGCTCTCAAGTGGCATAATAACGATCGATTATGTCAAGTCGAAGGAAAACCTAGCGGATCCACTAACTAAAGGTTTACCTCGAGAGCAAGTTGAGAAGTCATCGAGGGGAATGAGCTTGAAGCCTATAACCTAAGAATTGTCACTGTGGAAACCCAACCTAGCTGACTGGAGATCCCAAGATCTAGGTTCAAAAGGGACAACAAAAACTGTGCAATTCAAAACGAGCACTGAAGAGTTTCGTACTCTTTCCCATTCCAATAATGACGCTGAGTGCTGTCTGTCATTGGTTAGGATAAGCTAAGGCTTTTAATGATCACTATATTGGAGATGAGTCATAATGGGGGTAAAGACATATTACCTCTTCATAGTAGATCATCTATTTCAAGTAAGAAGTGAGGCCGCTTCCATGGGAACCTTTAAAGGCGGGTTACCCTAAAGTGCTTGATGAATCCGGGACCGTTGTTCAGGGCCGAAATGAACACAACCGTAGAACGGGAAAATGGTCGAATTAAAGTTGTGTGTTGGTAATTGTCTTGGTTTACACCAACGACAGAACAGTTCAAGACTATGGGTCACTAGTTTGCCAAGTAAATCTGATTGTCACTCACTAGGAAATGTTCAAGGCGAAAGCCACCTATTTCGATGCAGCTTTAGTTCATGGTAACTCTCTCAAGTGTCTCCATGATATTTAAATAATTGTGGGGGATTGTTGGAAATCATCTAAATATTCATTAAGGGTAGAATTGTCCTTTTTGTAGCATTGGGTGCTTGTGAGGGGTGTGTGGGACACAGGAACTGGGCGACGCATGCTGTCCCGGGATCGCGGCCCGATTGGGAGTACGGAATAGTCCGGGGGACTAAACCGGAGAATAATGGAGTCGCCACCTGGTGTGAACCAGGAAAATGAGATTTAAGGCCGCACTCACCCCTCGCAAGGGAAGACCTCAAACCGTTGGGTTCGGAATGGTCCCTTACTTATGTCACTTGTAATGAAAGGATTTATGTAATAATTTAATCAAGTTTAAGTAAAACTTATTTCCAAGAGTATCATGCTTCTAAATTCACATTCATACATCAACAAGTTCATCACAACATGCAACATCACATGGCAATCTCACGAACATTTCTCAATCATATGATAGGGAAAACTAAGAACAACCTAATCATGCTTGAGTACTATCTCATGAATATATTAACCAAATAACATGCTAACAGCCTAATCATGCTTGAATATCATCCCAAGAACACATCAAATGGATAAATGCAGGAATACAAATAATATGATTGGCTACATAATGCAATGGAGATCACCCAAAAGGCAATTGTGCATGAAATATGATGAGACAGACTTAGTTCAGTGTGTGCGCGTTCGTGTAGCGTTCGTAAATGAGTTCGAACGGTAAACAAAAGGTTCGTGTTCGTGTAGCATTTGATAACGCGTTCGAACGGTACCAGACCTGATGATACAAAATGCAGGAGCATTCAAGTAGCATTTGTAAAACGCGTTCGAACGAGAAATAGAAGGTTCACGTTCGTATAGCGTTCGATAACGCGTTCGAACGGATCCAGACCTGATGAAACAAAATGCATGCGCGTTCGAGTAGCGTTTGTAAAACGCATTCGAACGGGAAACAGAAGGTTCGCGTTCGTATAATGTTCGATAACGCGTTCGAATGGGAACAGACCTGATGCACAAAATGTGACGCAATACATACATAAAAAGAAAATAGCGAAATACGAGGCGCGGCGAAGCATCGTGGCGAAGGATTTTAACCTCTTCAATTAGAGGACCTTTCATTGCACTTACTAAGCCCATGCGCTTATCTCAATGCATATAAAAATAAAGACAATAACCTTAGACTTCATATACTCGATTGAACACATCTTACATTCAACCGAATATACGTTAATCGGCGCGGCAAAGCATCATGGTAAAAGATTTTAACCTCTTCAATTAGAGGACCTTTCATCGCACTTACTAAGCCCAAGCGCTCGATCACATCATGAATACAAAAATAAAGACAATCATATAAAACTTAGTATATCCGATTGAAGATATCTTATATCCAACCGAACACACATCAACCGGCGCGGCAAAGCATTGTGGTAAAGGATTTTAACCCCTACAAATAGGGGACCTTTAATCCGACTTACTAAGCCCATGCACTCGATTGAATCATGCATACAAAAGTAACATGCACATTCAAATAACGAAAAATAAATAAACCGAAGCAACATAAAACAAAAGAGTGTACCGTTTACTCAAGTGGTACGTGGAGTTGTATCCCGAGTACAGATCATACTACCGTCTATTCGGAATCGGCTATGAAATTTATGTCCGGGTTCCCATCCTATATACCACAAGAGGCAACATATTTTCCATTTCATTCAAGCCACAACATGCATCCACAAACGACTCTCATGCGAATAGAATTCAATAAACAATCAAAAGACGAACATAAACTAATGAGAAAAGTGGCCTCAGGTCTAACCTTTTAAATCACCTCTCGGATGTACGGTACACGATCATCGGAAGGGTGGATGCTCCGCAACTCTTCGGTTCACTGGTTCACTGCTCTCGTTCGTTGTCTTACTGTTTTGAGTCGTCGTTCTCCATCTTTTGCTGCTGTTTGGCCTCCGTTTTGCTGCTGTTTCCTCTGTATTTTCCACTCACTGTTCAGGTCACTATTTTGGCGTGCATGGCTGCTGTTTTTGGGGTTTTTGGTGCAGTTTTGTGTGGTTATTTCAAGGATTATAAGTGCAGTTTTTATGTTACTGCAGTTCGGTTTTTGGTTGTAATTTTCGGTGGTGGAGGGCTGCTATTTGTGTGTTTTTAGGGCTGGTGTATGTGTGTTTTTAGGGCTGCTGTATGGGCTGTTTTTCGGTGATACGAGGTTGCTAAATGGAGGTATGATTTTCAGTGATTAGGGGAAGGAGATGAAGAGAATTTTTGTGTTATTTCTTTGTAGTATGCGTGAACTTCTAGGGTTTATTGCTGTGATTTTCGTGTGAGTTGTGTGTATGAGTTAGGGAAGTGCATGTCTTGGTTAGGGGTTGTTTATATAGAGAAAGGTTAGGGCTACTCCTTGTCTCACAAGGAAGGGATTTTGGCATTTAAAAGGAGGATTTGATTTAGTATTCAACAAGGTAAGGATTAGATTGAGGGGGGACAAATCTTGGCTAGATTAGGAATACAAAATATTTAATTTGTTATAATTGATTTTAATTAGGCATGACATCTTTTTAATTTAGTATGTGATTTTGTTTAGCTAGAAAGTTAATATATTTGATTTGTCTTAATTAGGTATGATTATATTTTATGTTTTATTTAATTGGTAAATGGTTTAATTATTTATTTTATTTAATTACATTATCTAATTAATATTTAATTTAATTTCCCATGTGTTTTATTAATTGGGATGTGTTTTATGGGCTTTGGTGGGCTAATTGGGCTGGGGTGTGAGGCTAGCAACAAAACCAGAAATATCGACGCCGTTCGAACGCCCCTTCGAACGCTACACGAACGCCCGCAATCTGCTTTACGTTCGAACGAAGTAACGGACGCAGCACGAACGAAAATAGTGAACTTGCGAAATGAATCTGATGACGTACTTATTCTGAATTTCCCCTTCCGACCTCCGTTTCCCGCAATATCCTTAACTAAAAAGGTAGTGCCTCCAACTGAGACTCATCATCGGGTTTCACATGCAAAAATGCAATGCCTACAGTCGCCCCCACTTTGATGGGACTTGTGCAGTGTGTGACTTTGAACAATCCTATCAAAGTTATGCAATGCATTTTCACTTACCTGGCTCGCCAGCTGCCTCCTGACTTACCTGCTGCCTCAACCTGAATTTGATGACGTGGCATTCTTGGCATGTTAAACCCCGTACTTAGGGTGTCGCGGTAGTCCACAATAGTCCACACTAGTCCATGGTAGTCCAGGGAATCCACATAGTCCACGATAATCCACGGTAGTCCACGATAGTCCACGGTAGTCCACATAATCCACAATACTCCACAATAGTCCACGGTAGTCCACAACATTTCACGATAGTCCACGGTAGTCAACATAATCCACAACACTTCAAGATAGTCCACGGTAGTCCACAATATTTCATGATAGTCCACATAATCCACAACACTTCAAGATAGTTCATGGTAGTCCACAATATTTCATGATAGTCCACGATAGTCCACATAATCCACAACACTTCAAGATAGTCCATGGTAGTCCACAATATTTCACGATAGTCCACATAATCCACAACACTTCAAGATAGTCCATGGTAGTCCACAATATTTCATGATAGTCCACGATAGTCCACATAATCCACAACACTTCAAGATAGTCCATGGTAGTCCACAATATTTCACGATAGTCCATATAATCCACAACACTTCAAGATAGTCCATGGTAGTCCACAATATTTCACGATAGTCCACATAATCTACAACACTTCAAGATAGTCCATGGTAGTCCACAATATTTCACGATAGTCCACAGTAGTCCACAACACTTCAAGATAGTCCATGGTAGTCCACAATATTTCACGATAGTCCACAGTAGTCCACAACACTTCAAGATAGTCCATGGTAGTCTACAATATTTCACGATAGTCCACGGTAGTCCACATAATCCACAACACTTCAAGATAGTCCACAGTAATTCACATAATTCACATAGTCCACATGTCGTACCTGGCAAAACTCTTCTGATGACGCAGTGGGCCTCGACCCTGAGACACATCCCCAAACTACTGATGATGCTGTGGGCCTCAACCCTGGGACACATCCCTAAACTACTGATGATGATGTGGGCCTCGACCCTGGGACTCATCCCTGAAACTGATACTGATGTGGGCCTTGCCCCCAGACTAATACTGATGTGGGCCTCGCCCCCAGACTGATATTGAAGTGGTCCTCGCCCCTAGACTGATACTAATGTGGGCCTCAACCCTCATATTACTACCCGAATCTAACACCAATATGGGCCTCAGCCCCAGGATTATTACCCGATTCCGATATTGTGCTTTTGTTATGCCTTATTGGTTTGTCTTCACCGCTTTCTCTTTTTCTTCTTCAAAACATGTGAACACAAAACAAAACAAACACAAAAGGGTGCAAAATGGGTTACGTGTATGCATGTATGCGTGAATGTTCCCATCCCGTTGGGTTAGGTCTTCTGCCAATTCTCTTGGTGACTGCCCGGTCTCAGGTAAAATACAGCTTCAATCTGTCAACATTGATCGGCTCGGTGAACTCATTCCCTTCTAAGTCTGACAGCCTCACTGTCCCCGTTTCCCAGTTTCTGAATGACTATCTTATCTTTATGTTTGCTTCTTCCGAGGATTCCCCGTGTTCTAAGCATCGTTGTGTATCATAATACCAAGGTTGAATGCTTTTGTCAAATATACTTATGTTGCATATTCAAGCGAGTACGGGAAATGAACGTCTTTATTATCATTAGAAAAAGGTTCGAGCAAACAAGCAAAATCAATGTCTATATCAAAAATGCAAGATCAAACAAACTAGGAGGAACAACTTCATTATTCGTAGCGCTGCCTTTTTCCTCGGCCTATGGTTCTTCATCGTTGTCACCCCCTATCCCCATGTACGAAGCTTGGTGGTTGAGAGCTTGGAGGAAGAAGGTTTCGGGCAAGCCAGAGTTGATCATGTAGGTGGGTGAGGGAACATAGTGATAATTTGGTAGAGGATTGGTGTGTGTGTTTGGCTGTTCTCTTTCAGGGTCAGGGATTTTGTGGGAGTCAATTAAGTCTTGGATCTCATGGCGGAGACGGGTACAACTATTGGTGTCATGGCCAGATTATTGGTGGAAGTGGCAGTAGCGGTTCATATTGAGGCTTGGTGGGGGAGGATTTGGGAGTGGTCTAGGTTCCAAAAGTTTTAAGAGTCCTTGCCTGGTCAGCTTCTCAAGCATTTTGGACAAGGGTATACCCAAGTTAGAAAAGCGCCTATTCTTAATAGCAGCAATCTCGGCAGTAGCGGGCTTGGTCTCAGAATGCCCTCCAAAATTCCTCCTATACTGGCCATAAAACTTTCTGTTTTCAGCCTCTTCTTCCTCAATATCCATGACAGTTTCCCTCAACTGTCGGAAATCCGCAATCATTGAAGTCATCCTCCTTAACTTTCCATAGATCGAGGGCTAAATACCCTTGATGATCATTTTAATCTGGTCCTTCTCAGATGGCCGAGTCTGTATTTTCAGAAGCTGGCTTCTCCAGCGGTCTACATACTCCTTGAAGCTTTCTTCTGGCTTCTGCTTAGTGTTCTCCAAATCACGAAGTGACAAATCAATCTGTAAGTCTGTAACATACTGCTTCGGAAAAGCATCACCTAGTTCCCTCCAATCCTCCTTAACCTTTCTTTCAAGGCTATGGTACCACACTACGGGTTCCCCCTAGAGTGACATCCCAAACATCTTCTGAGCTTGGCGCTGTGTTAGGCCCACTGAACACATAACTGACACATATTGTCGGAGGTGGACCCTCGGATCCCCATTCCCATTGAACTTGGCCATATCCGGCATCTTGAACTGAGCATGCAACTGTTCCTCAAAAGCCATCGCCTCATAGTCTAGTAATTCTTCGTCCTTACCCTTCATCTTACGGGTAACTGACTCAACCTGATCCCGAAGCTTCTGAAATTCTACCTGAGACCCAATCACTTTGCCTGTTGCATACTCTGCCATTTCATCATCAAAAGTGGGGATATCATCCCCCAACCCAATCAGAGGCTCCTCGCGCCTCACATTCTCAGAATTTCCCCCAACACGGGGTACAGCCATATTTGCCATGGCAGTGGTCATGGCTTGCAATTGTTCGGTAATCTTGGCGAAACCATTTTCCAACTGATCTATTCGGGATACCTCATTAACGGATGTACTCATATCTGTTACCGGTCTTTTGGTGAGTCTTCCCTCTTCCCTAACCCAACGGGAATCTATGATGGCTTTCAGAACACAAGGGTTAGCATGATGTATGTATGCATGAGGTGTATTAGATGCATGTAACATATATAACATACTAAATCAACTAAAATTTTCAAACAAATCGGCCCGTTATCATTTTAGAAGCTTTTGGGCTAACTGTCATAGGAGTGAACTCGTCCCAGTTTAAATGACCCAACGAGTACACATCTTATGGCAATGAGCCCAACTAATTCCAAATGGTAATGTTCCGAACACAATCACAAAGTGGCCGATCAATCACTTAGAAGACTTTGGCCCAATCATCATAAAATACATTCTTGTCCCAGTTTAAATAGCCCAACAAGCCCATATCCCATGACAAATGGTCCAAATGGATCCAAACGACGATGTTCCCAAACACAAGCATGAAAGAAAGATAATGCAAACATAAAGTAATAATTTCTACAGAATGGCCCATCAACATTTCAGAAGCTTTGGGCCTAATGGTCATAAGGTACGAACTCGCCCCAGTTTAAATGGCCCAGCAAGTTCGCATTTCTGACAATAGTCCAACTGCATCCAAATGATGATGGTCCACAAGCACATATTGAGGAAATAATTGTTACTTTAACCATACAAACCCGGTCTATGGGTGGGTTCGCAAGAGTGTAGACAAAGGCTCTCACCGGCGAATGATGGCCCACAACTAGGTCTCCCCAATCAAGGGTTCGAGTGACCAAGTGAGCGCACCCTTTTTTATACACTAAGGTACGTGCCAAAGAGCTATGGTGTGTGACTGACTGTCAAATGGATTTCCCATTGTAGATTCCCCAGAGGGAGGGTGGAGCGAGGCTCTCTTAAGTACCCTAGCCTCTTAGGCTCTTATCGCTTGGTGATAGGAATAAACAACGAGTCCTCCAAATTAGTTTATCACAATAAGCTACGAGTAGATGGCTATATAGGTGCCTTCACAGCTTTTCCTTCTAGGAAGGTAGTGAATGAAGAAAGACACCAAACCATTACCTAGCCTCAAGATGCCCTTGATTAAACCCTCATTTTATCGACTATAGACACGGTCAATTAGAACATAAATCCAAACATTACAAGACAATATTTCGGGGCCGATTCTCTATCCCCAGTGGAGTCGCCAGACTGTGGGACACAGGAACTGGGCGACGCATGCTGTCCCGGGCTCGCGGCCCGGTTGGGAGTACGGAATAGTCCGGGGGACTAAACCGGAGAATAATGGAGTCGCCACCTGGTGTGAACCAGGAAAATGAGATTTAAGGCCGCACTCACCCCTCGCAAGGGAAGACCTCAAACCGTTGGGTTCGGAATGGTCCCTTACTTATGTCACTTGTAATGAAAGGATTTATGTAATAATTTAATCAAGTTTAAGTAAAACTTATTTCCAAGAGTATCATGCTTCTAAATTCACATGCATACATCAACAAGTTCATCACAACATGCAACATCACATGGCAATCTCACGAACATTTCTCAATCATATGATAGGGAAAACTAAGAACAACCTAATCATGCTTGAGTACTATCTCATGAATATATTAACCAAATAACATGCTAACAGCCTAATCATGCTTGAATATCATCCCAAGAACACATCAAATGGATAAATGCAGGAATACAAATAATATG
>SKCR01015065.1:0-81738 GCA_019454045.1 Zanthoxylum bungeanum | reverse complement strand
ATTATTTTATGGGAGATATCTAAATTAGTAGTAGTAAAAGTAATTCCTTTTACCTTAGCATTTTATTTTATTTTACTTTTCAGTTTTACTTTATGTCTTTTACTTTTCAGTATTTTTACTTTATGTCTTTTACTTTTAAGTTGTTACTAGCCCTAGTTATGTGTTAGTTATCTGGGGTTGTGATGAATTCTAATATCACCGGTTTTTAAGGGGTTGTTTTATAGTTTGGGTAATTTAAAGGTTTACTTATTAAGTCTTAAGCTTAATGCTTCTTGTTGTCTGATCACCAATAAGATTGATGTGGTAAATCTAAAATGAACAAGACATAGGGATTTTAGGTTTCAGCCTTAGACTTAATAGCCCACGATCTTCCTTGAGGATAGATAACCCTTTAATAGATTTCCTTATAGGATAGGAATATACCTGTCGGGCGATGGTAGCCATAATTGGAACTTACACTTAATGAATCCAGATAATTTGGTTGACATAGACATATGGTTCAATTGGGTTAAACTGGGTATTTGTGTCTGACCATCGACAGAGGCTTTTGCATAATTTAGTGTTCCAGGTTAGTAAACTGATTTATTACACAAACATAAAATAACCACTTCATCTTTTAAATGATATTAGAATGATTCACAACCCTAGATCTTTGTGTCTTTTGTTATTTTCCTTAGTATTTTCTTTTGTCTTTTTATTTATTTATTTAATTAGCAAATCTACAATCAACCAATCAATCAAGCAATCATTCTCTTCTCCCTCAATTAGATATTTGTAAATAAATAGTATCAATAATTAATAACAACAGTAGAAATTAAGTCCTCGTGGGATCGATATTTTTATACTACTTGAACGATACGTGCGCTTGCGTTATACGTGTGTGTTTACGCCGGTCATTTTCCTAAATAGCCATTACTAGGGTTTTTAATCTATTTTAGTTATCTAACCTCATTTTAAAAAAACCAAATCCATTCATTACCCATGGAAAGGTTTGTTTATCATTATCAAAACCATCCATACTTAAAAAAAAAAATTATCATTTTCAAAAAAAAAAAAAAAAAATATCAAATTCACATTGGAATTCGACGAATTTCAAATGTTATGCCTTCCGCTAATGGAAATTATTTAAGATGGATGTGGAGAATATATTTGATAATGGTGATATATTCGAAGAAGTTTACTTAAAAAACCTCCATTTGACTACCCTCATCTCTCTCTCAAAGTGTGTAAACCTCGTGGAGCATTATATGGTCTTAAAGAGGCTCATCTGCATGTTTGAGAAGTTCAGTACCACTATTCATCAACTTGGTTTCACATCTAGTACTTATGATTCAACATCTTTACTACACTGGCAGATCACAATTATATCCTTCTCCTTTAAGTGTATACATGGCAAAAAAGCCCGAGGCCCGGCCCGGCCCGGCCCGGCGGGCTTTGGCCCGGCCCGAGGTGAAAAAAGCCCGGGCCGGGCTTCAAAATTGGGGCCCGACTCGGGCTCGGGCCCGGGCCGGGCTCAACCCAAAAAGCCTGGGCCCGGCCCGGCCCGGGCTTCAAATAATTAATTAAATTTTTTTAATTATAAAATATATATATTTATATTATAAATTTCTTATATTTATAATTTTTTATAATAAAAAAATCGGGTCCGGACTTAAAATAAATAAATAAATATTTTTATTTATAAAATATATATATTTATATAATAAAATTTTTATTTTTATAATTTTTTATAATATAGAAATCGTGCCCGGGCCAAGCCCGGCCCGAGCCCGAGCCCGAGCCCGACCGGGCCGGCCCGATGACAGCCCGGGCCGGGCTTTTTTCGGGCCCGGGCCAAATTTTTTTTTGCCGGGCTCGGGCCGGGCTTAGCAAAGCCCGGCCTGTTGCCATGCATATTTAAGTGGATGATATAATTATCATTGGGATGATATGGATGATATTTATGATCTTAAGACATCTCTTCAACACCACTTTGAGATGAACGAACTTGGTTATCTCAATTATTTTCTTGGTCTTGAGGTACTCTCTGATCAAACTAGCTATTATACATCTCAGACTAAGTGTGCCCCTGATTTACTTGCTCGGGCAGGATTGACTAACTTCAAGGTCACCTTTACTCCCTCTTGATCCTCAGATTAAGCTTACAGTTTTCGATGATACTCCTATTTCAGATGTACTCTCTACGAATAGTAGTTGACAGCTTGTTCTATTTAACAGTTACCCAGCCCGATATTGCATATGTTATTCATGTTGTTAGTCAGTTTATGTTAGCACCTCACTATGCTCACTATGGAGTTTTTCTTCATTTATTATGTTACATAAATGGCACTCTACTAAATCTGAATATCGTGCAGTTGTTTATGCTACCCAAGAAATCATTTGGCTTCAATGGCTTCTCGGTGACATGTGCGTTCCTCATCCTAATGCTACACATCTCTACCGTGACAACAAAATTGCCATTTATATTGTACAAAATGATGACTTCCATGAGCATACAAAACACATTGAAACTGATTGTCACTTTGTATGTAAACATATTGATCAAGGAACTGTCCACATTCATGAAATCTCCTCCGATGATCAACCTGTTGATCTCTTTGCCAAACCTCAACTCCCAGGGTGATTTCGTGAGTTGGTTTCCAAACTCAAGTCTGCTTCTATTCCACTAACTTGAGTTTGAGGGGGTGTTAAGGATGTAAATTGATGAGGAATAATATCTCCATATTAAGGAAATAATATTTCCCTATTATAAGAAGAATCCCCCAAATTCTGATTCTCTTTATTACCATAGATATTTGTATGATTTCTTTCCTATTTTACTTTCATATATTGCCTATATAAAGGCAATGACATTGTAAATTTCATTAAAATTGAAATACAAAACTTATTTAGTTCAATCTCTAACATAATTTATGTAATTGATGTTTATGGTAGTTATCAATACAATAAACAGGTTCTTTAGTGTCTAAAGTTTCACCATTGCCGAAAAAATTGTCACAAAATATATATTTAACGTCGCCAAAATCTTGCGACGCTAAAAGTTGAAAATATTACGTCACAAGGTAAAACGACGGTAAAAATATAATATTTTATCATAACAGGACATTCGATGCAAAAAATATTAACATTTAGCATCGCATTAAATTTTTAGACGCTCAATATAACATTTAGCATCGAATGTAGATTGCAACGCTAAATGTCATATTTTTCAGTGTCGCTACTTGTATTCAATGCTAAAGGTTACAACCTTTAGCGTCGATATTGTACTTCGACGTAAAAAAAATCATAATTTAGTGTCACAACTGATACTTTCGATGCTAAATGTTGTACTATTTAGCGTCTAATATATATTGCGACACTATATGTCATACATTTAGAGTCGCTATTGATACCAGCGACGCTAAAAAGTCAGTAAAAAAACCAATAGCCCACGCCCAATTCTGTAATTTCTATTCATTCTTCTTATTCATTTTTTTCAATACCAACGTAAAAAAATACACATTTTCATCATTTTCACCCACAATCCGATAGTAAGCTAATTAAGCTATGTGTTTTATGTAATAAATAACTAATATTATAGTAATTACTAGTTTATGAATTTAGCTAATTAATTAAGGTATGTATTTTAGTTTATGAGTTTATTATATTTGTAGATATTTTGTTGATATGTATAGAAGTTGGATAAGTGTGCCCAATAGATTGAGTATGGAAGTTGCAAAATGAGTTGCTAATGTGGAAGGTCGTGTGCATTGTCCATGTAATAACTGTTTGAATAGGAGAATGAAGCATTTAACCAAATTTATGGATCACTTATATATGCTGAGAATTTCAGCAACTTATCGAACATGAGTTTATCATGCAGAAATTACAACTCTGTCTCCGAGTATACCTATTCAGAAGCTAGTACCAGTTATCACGAGCATCATCAAGAAAATGATGATAATGATATGATTACTTCTTTGCATGACTTGCAAAGTTCAACATTTGGTGGGGAAACATCACATCTGGTGGAGAACGACAAACATAAAATGTTTATTCAATTACTTGAGAAGCTAAAAAGATACCGTTTGATGATGTTGGCATGTCGACTTTGAACTTTATTGTCAAGTTACTCTACATTAAAATAAGTAATGGAACAACCAATAAAAGCATTGATATGATATTAGAGTTGCTTGGATAAATGTTACTAGCTGGTACACCAAAATCATATTATGAGGTGAAAAAATAATGCATGATTTTAGATTAGGGTATGAATCGATACACGTTTGTAGTGTATGATTATGTAATATTTTATACAGAGTATGAATTCCTCGAGAATTATCCAATATGTAGAGAAAATCGGTATAAGATCTATGGTACTGGGAAGAATGTGTCTCAGAAGGTGTTACATTATTTTCCATTAACACGTAGACTACAAAGATTATTTATGTCACGCCACACCGCATCTGACATGAGATGGTATCATGATAAGAGAATTGGTGATGAGGGCATATTAGACACCCTGCTAATGCAACTGAGTGGACAAAATTTGATGATATATACCCATGTTTCGTCAACCCTCGTAATGTCAGGTTAGGCCTCACATATAATGATTTTAATCTTTTTGGAAACATGTAAAACTCTTATAGCATGTGGCTTATGGTAATTATACCTTATAACTTACGACTGTAGAAGTGTATGAAAGACTCTTTCATGTTTCTTCATTACTTATACCGGGTCCTCATTCCCCCGATAAAGATATTGATGTTTACTTGAGGCCGTTGATTGAAAAGTTACATACATTATGGAATATCAATGTAAATACCTATGATGTAGTTACTGGGTAGTATTTCCAAATTCATGAACCATTACTGTGGATTATTAATGACTTTCCAACTTATGGTTCTCTATCTAGGTGGAGTACTAAGGGTTACATGACATGTCCTGTGTGCAAGTAATACATCTTCACAACATTTGCGGAAAAAGATTGGATATATAGGACACAAAATATTCTTAGACCTTACTCATCTATGAAGGAGAAGTAAATTATTGAATGGTCATCTAGAACCTAGAAGCATGCCTAATAATTTATCTAGATTTGACATATGCCAACATAAGAGACTAACAAATACCACTCCTGGGAAGCATCCTAATAATAAAGATGCATATCGTAGACGTCGACCTGAAAAGTTGAATTGGATGGGAATGAGCATTTTCTTCGAGCTGGAGTATTGGGGGAGTATGAGTTTGCGACATAATTTAGATGTGATGCATATTAAGAAAAATATATGCAAAAATTTGTTGCCACCTTGTTGAACATTCCGGGGAAGATAAAAGACACTGAAAATGCATATTTGGACCTACAAGATATGAAAATTCACAAAGATTTACACTTCCGATCGACTCATAGAGGCTATATCAAACCGCCTGCTTCTTACGTCCTAACTTCTGCTGAAAGGAATTCATTTTGTGAATGCTTGAAAACAGAATATTTCCCGATGGGTTTGCATCAAATATAGAAAGATGTGCTTATGGAAATTCTTCTTCACGTGGGCATTCCTTCCACCATAATTATTCAACACAATTCTGGACTTATGTGGTTTCTTCAAACAATTATGTCAGAGTACTTTAACCATGATGATGATTGATGAACTTGAGCAAGCAATCGTCCTCATTTTTTGTCAATTGGAACAGATACTTCCACCTGTAGTTTTTTATGTAATGGTTCATCAGGCAGTTGATTTACCCACAGAAGCACAAGAAGAAGATCATGTGCACTTCAGATGGATATACCCCATATAAAGGTAAGCTCTTGTGCATAAATATTAATTCATGTCATATATATATGACTACATATCATATTAGTTTTATTGCTATATATTTCAAGGAATTAGGGTGGTATAAACAATATGTACGAAATAAGATGCGACCAGAAGGATCAGTTACTGAGGCCTATTGTGCAAACGAAGCCCTAACATTCCGTTTGATGTACTTAAAGAATATTGAAACAACCTTTAATCTTTGGACTAGAAACTAAGATAGAGATACCACGCTTGGAGAAGCGAGTATGAGGAAGCCCTTGGTCGAAGACATGAGAACACCGAGAGCCACATAAGGCATTAGTTTCGGAAGGATATGAGGAAATGAGAGGAGAGCACGCGAGGAGGTGTTCTAGTAGACCAAGATATAGACACAACGTCCCCTTTCACCAAAGAGGTGCTGGAGGCAAAGTTCCCAAATAGGTTTTTCATGCCCACGTTATACATCTACAAGGGTAACACATACCCTAAATCCCATGTTGAAAGATTTATTTTGCTCATTGAGATCCAGAGCATGGTCGGAGAGGTAGTCTGCAAGGTGTTCCCACTAACCTTGGGGGGATCTGTTGGACAATTATGACCCATAGCATCACTATTTGTACAAAACATGGTGTTGTTGTACAAATTAACTATGTGACAAAGGAAATTGCTCTTTTATCATTTGTAATTGGATTACCAAGATACATAAATGATAAAAGTCCATATGATTAGTTCCGGATTAATAAGATATAAGATAATATTAATCCACTAAGGTTTAATCATTAAATATCCTTAGTTGTAGTATTATCAAGACTGGACATCGATAATGCACAATAGACTAGTATTGCACTTGTGCGCGTTGTGGGAGCATAACGACATAGTTCTTATATATTTAAGTGTTGGATACTTATGCAAGTGTAATAGGAGGTTGTGTTTACCGATGGTACGGAAACAGCTTCGCTCTGGATAGACCCCTCGGAATCCCATTGGTAGTATGACTATGTGTCTATGGGAATCCGAATCAGGGTAGGTGTATTTGGTCTTAACCTAAGACTTGCATCGCTAATACTTGCGACAATCAATATACTTTGGTTTTGGTCGTCTAGGGCTTTAACAGGTTCTGTGTACGCCTCTTCTCGGTATACTGAGAATCGTAGTGTATTGGTGTGATGTCAAGATGGAAGTATCACTCAAGTCATATGGAGATGATGATCACGCATGATACAAAACTAGTACTCTTTAGTACTGCAGTCATCGGGATAATATGACTAGGTCATGATTATCCGATTATAGAGACTAGTTATCAGAGATCCGATATATGCTTCGTATGTGACATCTGATACTGGATCGCTATACGCAATTCCAGCCCTAGGCCTAACATGTGACATCTGATACTGGATCGCTATACGCAATACTACGTATACTACGCCTGATATAGATTACATATTCCTTAAAAGAATATTTCTGGAGAATTGGGTAGGCACGGTGCTTTGCTAGAAGCCAGCAATGTCTTGTAAATCGGTAAGAACGTGGTACCGGGTACGCACGTATTCAGATATTCCGATGACCAGATTTACTGCCAACATATCCAGGGATCTCATGGGTCGTTTCTCGAAGATTTACCGATGACGTATGACTCGAACATTATTAATCTGGGATTAACTAGAAGAGAGAAAAAATTAATCTAGGATTAATTACTGCGAGAATTTTATCTAGGATAAAATTCAACTAAAAAGAGAGAGAACGATTAATTTGGAATTAATCGATAAAATAATATATTCGATATATTAAATGAAATTAGATTTCATAACGAAATTAAAATTATATTTAATTCGGGCGAACGAATTAATTTAGAATTAATTCGCGAGCGACGTGAATAATAATTTTGCTAGGCATAATTATTTAATTAAATTTGATTTAATTACGTCGCAACGGAAAATTCGTTAATTCGGAATTAACGAACCCGAGCCCGGAATGTGTTTGCGGGCCCACTCGGATTTTGAATTAAAGTGGGGCCCACAAGTCACATCAACTAGTCAACTTTGTTACTTTATGGTGATAGAAGTTGGTGGTTGCTTATTTTACACTTTTTGTCATTTGGAATGACTAATACCAAAAGTTTTGTTTTGGTATATCATAATTGTTTTTTGGAAATCAATTATTATTACACAAAAAATCACTCTCTCTCTCCCAACTTCATGCCTTGGGCGTGAACTTCATCTTATTCCTCTCCCATTTAGCTTGGCCGAATCTATCATAGAACAAGAATAAATTGTTGCAATTTTTTCTAAGTGCTAGCACACATTCAAAGGTGTTAGGGACACTAATCCATGAGTTTGGAATTCAAGGACATGCTTGGAAGCTCAACATACATCAAAGGAGAAGCTTGGAGCAACTTCTCAAAGGCAAAAGTTTTGAACTCTACACATCCTTAGCCGATCAAAGTGAGTATTTTCCGCTATCTTACTTTGTTGATTCACACCATTTTATGCTTAATATGATCTTGGTTTGACCTAGAAAACCCTACAGGATCGACCAACTTATGGTTCTGAAACGTGAATCCATGGAGTATTAGTTGTTTTTCACAGCCAATGAAGTCTTTCGCATGCCATTTTAAAGGATCATCCGCAACAAGGAAGAAAATCGAATCATTAAGGATGATGAAGTAGCGTGATGACGAGTCGTTGAAGAATTACATCGACAGATACAACAGCTTGGTATTGGAGGTCGGGGCATACAAGTCCCCAGAGACATTAGAGAGCTTTAAATGAGCCTTAAAGTTTGGGAGATTGTGGTCCCACCTATGGATCCAGGAATTACCAGACTATGTCGTGGCCCTAGAGTAGGCGGGGAAGTTTGTGTTATTGGAGGAAGAAGAGTCTATAGCCCGATGGGGAGCTGCTCAGGTAAAGAAGAAGCCAATACAGGAGAATCGTCAGGATACTAGCAGTGGATCTAGAGGATTAGGCTCGATGCAGCGGGAGTTTAGGCCAATAACTCAGGATCGATACTAGCAGTGGAAGGAAATCCGATCAAGGTCGTATATGTTACCGGAGGCATGACGTACACTGTAATCAATAGACTCCCAGTGGAGAGAAAGGATAACCAAGCCTATTTTACCCATCATAATACAATGGGACATGCCACTAGGAGCTGCAGAGATTTACAGGTGAAGGTTGAAGACCTGGTGAGGAATGGCTACCTTCAAGAGTGTATTGATCATGAAACCATGAGGGTCAGACAACGAAGGGAGTAGAGGCCTATGTTAATATAGTCAGAGGAAGAACATTTGACAGGGATTCGAACCTGCAAGAAAGAATTACTATCAGATTAATAGCCCTAAGGTAATGACTATAAAGAGGCCTCGAGAATTCTGAAAACCATGTTGGTGCTAATAATTTTTATCGAGGAGACGCTCAGGGTGTGAGTTACCCTCATGACGATGAATTTATAAGCAAGGTCAGAAGTTGAAAATCCTCACTAGAGAGGGGATTGGGTTAGTGTGTGGAAACCAAAAAGTGGCTATGAGCTGTTTTGCAGTTGTATCAAAGAAACCCTATGTATTGAAGATGTTATAGGTTTTAGGGTTGGTGCTCTGAGCATCAATCCGGATCGTATTTAAGTCCAATACATTTTTCCATAATATTACTAATTTAAATGGTAGCACCTCTTGTATTTTATATACGTATTTGATATAATTTCGATTAGATTGATTAGACTGAAACTAAATCTGGTTTAATGATATGTATATATATTAGACAAAGACCCCATGATTTACAAAGTAGTGCGCAGTTACAACATAGTTTGTAATTGACATTGGTAAGTGTCACTATAAGTTGTATATCCTTAAATTAAGTTCATGGTCAAGATTTACTAACACGGGTCGGTTAGACACGGGTCGGTTAGTAAAATCCACTGAGACCAGTACATGTCGTATATTAGACTTGGTCCGATGATTTATCACAATGAACCATGAGTCTTGGGAAACTCGTATAGACGTTTAGGTGTTTATTTGATAAATACTGAACGAATCACCGAATAATTCCTAATAGATGGTACACCAACGTCAATATGAATCTTCTCGAGTTGAGTAGCATAGTGATTCTTTGAATTGAGATACCATTATGGATATATGAGCTATCCTCCACACTTTGATGGCAGTCACGTCATCGATCTATTTAGATCAGACCTCCGCATGTTCGTTAGGTGTGGACTCATGCTCATGATATCATGTGAGTATCAAGAAATGATCCTTCAGTTATGTGTATAGAGCATATGTAGTCCATAATTGATTAGTAATCTGTTAATTCTATGGCCATAGTATACTTTGGAAGTGAGTTCCGAATGTTATTTAGATTGCTAATAGATACGTCGACGAGATTATTCCTATAAAGATTTGACGTTTATATTTATATCTCTGGGATAATCCGGATACCTGTGACAGAGGGATTATACGTATGCAATGACCTCGACTTGTATGATTCAGTGAGTTTATCCGTGGTCGTCATATTTTGCGGGTGAGTGAATTATGGACACGAAATTGGATTTCGTGACAGATATGCCTGAATCTAGAGAGTCTCACTAATGAAATATACTTGTAGAGTACTAGGGCAACTGTTATTAATAATACTGATTATTTATAACTCGTTTAACGGTTAAACGAAAAATACATGCAATCGGGACCTAATGGTCATTTTCGAATTAATGTGTATTTGTATTTAATACTTGATTTTATTAAATACACATTAATAAAATATCAAATTGTGATTTTTGATATATATCATTAATATATGTATTTGAGATATTTATTGTAAATATAGTACATATATTTAAGATATTTATATTTATTATTTAATTGTTAAATAATTAAATTTATTTATAAAGTAAATATATTTTATAATGATTTGCTTTATTAAAGCTTGGAAATGACATGATGCCATTGGAACACATTTTGTTTGATTTATTAAAGTTAAAGTGTTAACTTTAATTTTGCAAAACGCGTGCCAATTATTTTTGAAAAAAATAAAAATAATTGTTATTTAATTTTGTTAATTGCAAATTCGGCCATGTGTGGAATTTGTATAACAAATTGTTTTGTTTCATTTTTCATACTTACACAAGTTCAACAAAATATTACAAAGTGAGTTGAGAGAATTTGAAGGAAAATCAAAAAGGAGAAAGCTTAATTTTTGGAAATTTTGTAAGTATTCTTCAATTTTTCATCAAGATATAAATTGTTTCTATTATTCTCATCTTCAATTGTGTTGCTAAGAATGATCTCTCTACTCTTACGTTTGTAATTAAATTTGTTGGAAGCTTGTTTGGGGATGTTAAGCATGTATGATTAATTTATTTGCTTATTATTGTAATTAAGCTTAATAAATTAATTAGAAAGTTAAAGTTGTCATTCTAGAGTTAATTAGCCATTCATAATTAACCTACAATTGTTCTTGATTAATTTCATGATGGTGAGACTTGATTGGTGTGGTAATTGGATGATTAAAGTGTTGAATTTTGTCAATTTAATGTAAATTGTCCAATTTGAGGAATTTGTGAAATTAGGATTCTAAACCCATTCAAATTTTGAGGAGTTTCTTAGATATGATATAATTTGATGTATATTTGATGTATGTCAAATTGGGATTGATTGGATTTGATCTTGATGTGTTTTGAACAAATTGGGCCAAATTATAATTAATACAAAATCTGGGCTGTTTTCGTAATTCAGGAAATATCTGGGCAGTTTCCGAATTCTGAAAAAGTTTCTGGTTTATATTGAAAATTGTATAAATTATTTTGGGATTGATTTGGAATCAATTAAATATGTATTTGACAATTTAAGGACCAAAATGATTAATTTACAAAGTGTTAGGGTCTCATAGAAATTAATGATAAATCTGATTTTTCAGATAAAAATTCAGTTTTTATTTATTGAGTAATTAGAATTAATTTGTTTATTTTAATTGCCCAAGAAAATTATTTATCGGAAATTATTTCGGAGAGAAAATACGCGAAAACGGTGAAAAACGTCGTTACCGGGTAACGACTGCCCAAACAGTGAACTGAGCATTGTTCGGACAGCCCACGAACTGTCTAAATATTTTTGGGGCTGACCTAGGCAGTCCCCATTTGCATTGGTCGATCAGTTCAGCCGGAAACGCATTTTATGCTATTTTACGGAAAAACATTTTTCGTAAAAGTTTCGCGGTGTTTCTATATTATTTATGTTATTATATGATATCGAATAAATATGTTTAGGTGAAATATGAATGAATTATTAATATTGGATATTAAATAATTTATTCCTAAGTCTAAAATTTTTACGATTTCGCCCGAACATCGCTTCTTCCGCTGCGCCACTCTGATTTGACCCCAACAGTAGGGCAGAAGAAAAAGGAAATAGAATAGGGTGTAGTAGAGGTAAGGTCATCCGACTCCCGATCCGAGGACCCCACTTAATATGGAGGAGCAGGGGAGAAGCTGGAGCCAACAAAGCTTTTTGGTTCTGAGAAGATAGTCAAGGTTGGGGTCGAGATGGAACAAAGTCTGAAGAAGAAGTTGGTGGACTTCTTAAAGGAATTTGTAGACGTATTTCATGTGCATCCATGTTAATCTGCCTGGAATAGATTCTCGGATCATCAGTCACCGCTTGACGATAGATCGGGCTCATAAGTCGATGAAGCAGAAGATGAAGACCTTCAACTAGGATCAATATGAGGCCATCCAAGCATATGTGAATGAGTTGATGGAAGCCGGGTTTATTAGAGAAGTTAAGTACCCATAGTGGGTATCGAATGTGTTCTTGGTGAAGAAGGCTAATGGATAGTGGAGGATGTGTGTGGACTTCTCTGACTTAAACAAGTCCATCCTAATGATAGTTTCCCACTCTTGAAGATGGACCAACGAGTTGATGAGTTTTATGGACACATTCTAGGGATATAACCAGATCAAAATACATCTCGATGATGAAGAGAAGACAACCTTCATTACAGATCATGGGCTATATTGTTATAAGGTGATGCATTTTGGATTGAAGAATGTGAGGGCAACGTTTTAGAGATTGGTGAACCGGGACTTCAAACCCCTTATCAGTAAAATAATACAAGTCTGTATCGATAACATGATAACAATGACCGTAATACTTGGCGACCATTTGAGGGACCTCAAAGAAACATTCGACTTATTGATGATATATAAGATTAGACTGAATCCGGATAAATTTGCCTTTAAATTATCTTCGGGAAAATTTTTGGGATATATGGTCAGCACAAGGGCATTAAGGACAACCCTCAGAAGATCAAGGCGGTTTTGGATTTGAAATCTCTGAGGACAGTGAAAGATGTGTGGGGCTTGATTGGTCAGGTAGCCATGTCACTCAACTTGTTTATTTTAAAGGCAACTGAAAAAATGCCATGTCTTATTCGAGCTGATCAAAAAGGCAAAGAAGGAAGTTGAATGGACGAACCATTGCGAGGAAGCATTTCAATGGCTGAAAGAGTACATGGTACGGCCTCCACTTTTGGCCAAGCCAATTCCAGGTGAGATATTATTTATGTACTTAGCTGGTTCAGAGCATACTGTAAGTTAGTGCTAGTACAAGAAATAGATAAAATTCAGAGGCCAATGTATTATTCTAACAATGTCTTATTCTATGCAAAATCCCGGTACCCAGCCCATGAACTAATGGCCTTGTCCCTAGTTACTACAGAAAGAAGGTTGCGACCTTTCTTCCAATATCACACCATCGAGGTATATACAGTCCACCCACTTGGAGAAATTTTGCATAGGCCTGAGACCTTGGGTTGTCTAGTAAAATAGTCAATAGAGCTTCGTGAATATGATATATGTTACCTACCTCGGGTATCCATTAAGGGACAACTTTAGCTGATTTTGTGGCCGAATTCGCATGGCCCCAAGTCATGATGGTTAGGGAAAAGGCGAAGTGGGAATTATTTATGGATGGGTCAGTTAGCTCATAACGATGTGGGCTGGTGTCATCCTCAGTAACGAACAAGGTGAAGAGGTGAGCTATGCACTAAGATTCATGTTTGAGGCAACCAATAACTAGGCCGAGTATTAAACAATCTTGGCCGAACTGAGACTTTGTAACGCGGTCGGGGTAAGAGAAGTGATAGTAAAAAGCGACTCGCAGCTGGCTGTCTAGCAGAAAAAAATTGGGTTCTAGGCAATGGAGCCCAATATGATAGCTTACCTCGTGGAGGTGAGGAAAATGGTCAAAGGAATGGGGAATGTGACTTTTAAGTAGGTCGGTCAAGAGAATAATCAGCATATGGATTCATTGGCTCGGTTGGCGTCATCCATCAAATCTAAGATTCCCTGAGTCATCCCCTTAGAGATCCTAGAACCTAAGAGTGTGGGAGGTTCTAGTGTGATGATGGTAGAGGCCGATGTGGAACCGACCTAGATGGACCCAATCAAAAGGTACCTAGAATCTGGAGATTTACTAGAGGACAAGAAAGAGGAAAAAAGGTTGAAGTATCAAAGTGCACATATTTACATGATAGATGGGGTGCTATATGTTAGAATTGGTGCTTGGAGAGCCAATTCGAATAATATATTGTACATTATATTTTATTATTTACTAATAAAATAACTAATTTTCATTTCAACCTTGTTAATGGTAATGTCATTATGCATATTAGATTGCTATATAAATATGCTAAGAATGACATCGATCTTAGAATAGTCATATAGTAATACTAGACACTGGGTGGTCTGACATTGAGATAATATTAATATTATAAACTATTCTTAAAGTAAAATATTTGTAGTCGTTGCTTTTGGAATACGGTCGAATTCCTATAATCTAGAAGACTAGCACATGTGGTATATTGGAATTAGAGTTCCAATAGTTTAACCCGATGTACCATGAGAAAGGAAAGCTCGTATAAACATGTGAGTATTCATTGGAGCTAATACTCAATGACTCATAGGTGATTCCTAATAGTTTGAAGTATACACCACCGTCACTAGGATAATATTAATTTTATGTGTGATCCTCCACACTTTGATGCCATGTATGTAAGAAATCTTTCATGGTCTGGCCTCTAGATGTTCATTGGGTATGGACTGATGCACTCGTTAATCAATTGAGTATCAAGATAGAATACGTCTGCCTGTATGTGAACCATAAGAGGTTTAGGTATCCATGTGAGTAGGTCATGATTCTTAAGACTTTGGCAAAAATCGGTCACCTATGGTGAATTGTATATATAAAAAATAATGTTCTGATTAGTTGTAAAGAATCGTGGACATGTCGACAAGAGATGTGCGCCTCGAAAACTTGACGGTGTAATCTATGTTTCCTAAGAACAATTCAGATAGCCTACGACAGAGGGATTTTTAAACATATGTGATGACCTCGACTTGTATAGTTCAGAAAATTCGTTTGTGTTCTTCAAAAATTCAAAGGTGGCATAATTACGTACATATAAGCTAGGCTTATTTGAAAAAACGTGTATGGACTTAGAGAATCCCACAATATGAATTTTACTCGTTGAGCACTTGGGTAGCCGATAATTTTTGATAATACATAATATTTGATATTATAATTATCAACTAAAAAAAAATAAGTGTTATTGGATAACATTAATTTTTTACTTTGACCCAATTGGATTAATTAGATTAATATAAAATCACAAAAGTGCTTTATTGTAATTCATAAATATCTATACCATTGGGGGATATTTTGGTAATTAAAAATATGTATTAATAGGTGCATTTGGCTTGATGTAATTAGATTAAATCAAAATGGTAGACATTGAACTAATCAATTGATTAAACTTTGTCTTGATTTAATTGGATTAAATCAAAATAGTAGATAAATGTGATTAGTCACACTTAATTATACATATTTGGATAAATTGGATTAAGCCCACATAAAAGTTTATTAGAACTTTTATTAATTAAAAATTGCATAATTTTTCCTATAAAAGGCAAGCTTGAGCAATTTTTTAATCAAGGCAAAAACAAGCTAAAACAAGCATTAAGCAAAAGAAGAAATATTAGCCTAAGTAAAGTTTTTGTGGGAGAAGATTTGGAAGTTCTCTACAACAATAATGAGAAAAATATTGGATCTTTGAATCAAGTTTGTTAGCTTTGGAAGTTCTCTATAACAATAAGGAGACGAAGATTGAATCTTCGTATCAAGCTTGCTAACATTGGAAGTTCTCTACAATATTTCAACAAGGAGAAAAAGATTGGATCTTGGAATCAAGCTTGCTAGGTATGTTTGATCATATCTAAAGCTATGTTTTCACTAGTGAGTTTTTATCATTAATGAAACATATAGTATTGTATTATGTATTGGATACATAATAATATAGCTTGATGTTGAAATTAGGCTAATGAATTATGTATGAATGCTTTGGAACCATAAACACAATATGCTTATGATTGGATGAAAATGTTTCTATTGGACATAAACATAAAATTAGAGTTTCGAACTCTAGATAATAGCTTGGAGCTATGGCTACCATTCTAGAATCACTTGATCACCTTGAGTGACCTAGAATTATCTTTGAGTCACTTTATTATGAGATTCTAATTTGGTTTGTGTTTTGATTCATACTAATAATATATATATTTAGAATACATGTATGTTTTTATTTAATATGTGTTGATGTTGGATTTGATGTTAAAATCAGATTTGAGGTGTATTGAAGTGTTTGGAGAAAATTGGAAGTGTTTTGGACTGGATTGAAGGAAAATTTACTCACTGCCAATATTTTACACAAGGCAACATCTCGACTTAGATCTCTGGCGTCGTGACACTCAGGTCTCAGAGATGCAAGCATTGTGACACTCACCAACGTGTGTCGCGACTCCGAGCATTCACAGATTGGGCATTGCTACTCCTAAGCTTGCACATCACGAAACGTTGAGAGTCGCAGCCAATGAGCGCCGAAAATTCATTTTCTCCGTTTCGGAGTTTTCGGACTCCGATTCGGCCCCGATATTTTCCTACAGACTTGAAACATATTATAGTATTTCATAAAATAATTTAAAAATACACTCATGTTTGATATCTATGGGTTAGACCCACTTTAGCTATGTGGGACACCGATCCCTAGAGGTCCAATAATCACCCCAACACTATATAAAAGAGGCTACACGATGCCATATCTAAGGTATCTTAAGCCCGAGAAGGCAAATTACGTGCTTAGAGAAATTCATGAAAGAATCTGCAGAAGCCACTCTGGTAGGAAATCAATTGCCCACAAAGCACTCAGGAAAAGGTTTTCTGGCCGACGATGCATCATGATGGATTTGGAGTGGTCCGAGCGTGTGACAGTCGATGGGTGTAAGAGGAATGCTAATTTGCCTAACCAGCCTCCCTAGCAGCTGACCACCTTTTCGAGCCATTGGTCATTCTCCCAATAGGAGTTTGATCTTATTGGACCTATGCCAATGGGTCGGCGATAGTCCAAGTTTGCAATCGTAGTAGTCGACTATTTCAACAAGTGGGTGGAGGCTGAGCCACTGTCCACAATAACTGAGAAGAAAGTCACAGATTTTGTGAAGAAGAATATTGAGTGCCGATTCTAGATTCCCAAGGCCATCATCACGGATAATGGGAAGCAGTTTGACCGTGCGGGCTTCAAGAAGCTCTGTGAAGATCTCCAAATTACCTTGAGATTTGTATCACTTGCTCATTCGAAGTCAAATGGATAAGTAGAAGAGGTGAACAAAACCATTAAGTGTTAGTGCTGGTGCTCTGAGCGCCAATTTTATTATGTATTTCCCTGTAAATACTAATGTAACATTTTATTATGAATAAAATAACAGTTTCTATTATATAACATTCTCTTTTATATGTGTAGATATGGTACAGAGGTACGACGACGCTGTCCGGGCTCGTGGCCAGTTGAGAGTACGGAGTAGCCCGCATGGGACTAAACCGGAGAATAAATGGATTCGCCACCCAATGTGAACTGAGAAATGATTTAAGGCCACACTCACCCCTCGCAAGGGAAGACCTCAATTCATTGGGTTCGGAATGGTCCATTACTTATGCCAAATGTAATGAAAGGATTTATGCAATAATATAACCAAGTCTTATGCAACACATGCAAGATAATTTAATCAACACACAAGTTTGCACACCCATAAACATAAATAAAAATGAAGGCAAATACATAATTCCATAAACATATTAAACAAAGAAGTGCGAAAATCTAAATAAATAATAACAGTAAAAGCGTTAATAATGAAGAGAAATGATTAAGTGTGTAATGTAAAAGAAATGACCAATGAGGCAAACATGCATAAAATATGATAAAAAGAAGTTTGTTCCCTGTATGTGCGTTCATGTAGCATTCGGAAACGAGTTCGAACGGTACGGGATATGATGCGTGGTAAAATAGAATGCATGCGTTAGAGTAACGTTCAGAAATATGCTCGAACGAAGATTACCAAAGTGGTATCTAAAATGACATAAACACGTGCGTGAATGTTTATCAAGCGATACGTGGAGTTGTATCCCAAGTACAGACCGCACTACCGTCCATTCGGATTCGGCTACGGAATTTATGTCTGGGTTTCCATCCGATATACCGCGAGAGGCAATACTCAAGCATTAACACAACATGAATACGAAGTGAAAAATGAAAAATGACAATCAAAAAGGTGAATAACAAGATCAACAGAAGAATGATGTGACCAAGATCTTTGGCCAACATCCATATGGGATCTTGTATACTCGGCGCGGCAAAACATTGTAGTAAAGGTAGCCTTTAGACATTTCCCTCAAATGGAGGACCTTTAATCCAACGCGATTAGCCCATGCGCACCAAATGACGACGCAAAAGTAAACAAACAGAATAACATGCAGAAAGTAAATGACAGAATAATAAAAGAGATGCGACCAAGGCCGACATCTATATGGGACTTCGTATGCTTGATTGAACGTACTTCTCATTCAATCAAGTATACTTTGTCCGGCGCGGCAAAACATCGTGGTAAAGGTAACCTTTAGGCATTTTCCTCAAATATAGGACCTTTAATCCAACGCGATCGGCCCATACGCACTAAATAACAATGTATAAATAAACAAAGCGATAACATACAGAAAGTAAATAACGGAATAATGAAAGAGATGTGACCAAGCCAACATCTATAAGGGACCTCGTATGCCCGATTGAACGTATTTCACATTCAATCAAGTATACTTCATCCGGAACGACAAAACATCGTGGTAAAGGTACCCTTTAGGCATTTCCCTCAAATGGAGGACCTTTAATCCAACATAGTTAGCACATGCGCACTAGATTAACAATGCATAAATAAATAAAGCAATAACATGCAGAAAGTAAATAACAGAATAATAAAAGAGGTGCGACCAAGGCCAACATCTATATGAGACCTCATATGCCCGATTGAACGTATTTCACATTCAATCAAGTATACTTCGTCCGGCGTGGCAAAACATCGTGGTAAAGGTAGCCTTTAGGCATTTCCCTCAAATGGAGGACCTTTAATCCAACTTAGTTAGCCTATGCGCACTAGATTAACAATGCATAAATAAATAAAGCAGTAACATGCGGAAAATAAATAACGGAATAATAAAAGAGATGCGACCAAGGCCAACATCTATATGGGACCTCGTATGCCCGATTGAACGTATTTCACATTCAATCAAGTATAATTCATCCGGCGCGGCAAAACATCGTGGTAAAGGTAGCCTTTAGGCATTTCCCGAAAATGGAGGACCTTTAATCCAACGTAGTTAGCCCATGCGCACTAGATTAACAATGCATAATAAATAAAGCAATAACATGTGGAAAGTAAATAACGGAATAATAAAAGAGATGCGACCAATGCCAACATCTATATGGGACCTCGTATGAATGATTGAACGTATTTCACATTCAATCAAGTATACTTCGTCCGACGCGGCAAAACATCGTGGTAAAGGTAGCCTTTAGGCATTTCCCTCAAATGGAGGACCTTTAATCAACGTGATTAGCCCATGCGCACTAGATTAACAATGCGTAAATAAATAAAGCAATACGTAGAAAATAAATAGCGGAACAATAAACACAAAAACGAATGAACACAAAATCAAATGAAAAAATGAAACACGTGCTTAAAAGTTTCTCAAACGGTACGTGGAGTAGTATCCCAAGTATAGACTACACTACCGTCCCTTCGGATTCGGCTACGGAATTTACGTCTGGGTTTTCATCCATATACCGCAAGAGATAGCACACAATCATTAACCCAATAATAATAATAGACATGCAAGGAAATAATAATAGACAACCGAAAAGATGAATGAAAAATGGCAAAAGGTGCCCTCAGATCTTACATTTTAAGTTGCTTCTCGGAAGTGCGTTACACCGTCACCGGAAGGGTTAATGCTCCGTCACTTTTCTGGTTTCCTGGTTCAATATTTTTTTCCCGATTTGATTTGTGGGTCTTGTTCCTGATTTGAGTTGTGGGTCTTGTTCCCGATTTGAGTTGTGGGTCTTGTTCCCGATTTGAGTTGTGTGTCTTGTTCCCGATTTGATTTGTGGGTCTTGTTCCTGATTTGAGTTGTGGGTCTTGTTCCCGATTTGATTTGTGGGTCTTGTTCCCGATTATAGTTGTTGGTTTTGTTCCCAATTTGAGTTATGGGTCTTGTTCCCAATTTGATTTGTGCGTCTTGTTCCTGATTTGATTTGTGGGTCTTATTCCCGATTTGATTTGTGGGTCTTGTTCCCGATTTGAGTTGTCGGTCTTGTTCTCGATTTGAGTTGTGGGTTTTGTTCCCAATTTGATTTGTGGGTATTATTCCCGATTTGAGTTTCATTTTTTCTGCTTTTTCCTTTTCTTTCTTCAAAAACCTGCGAATACAAAATAAGAATTGCGTTTATGTAACGTGTATGCATGGATGTTTTTCCTATTCCGATGGGTTAGGCCTTCCTTGTGCTTCTTTGTCGCCCTTCGCCTATTAATGTCTTTGGTCGCCCCTTGGGCCTGCTTACAATTTCCTTATGTCAATTCTATTCCACTTCTCACTTGAAATTGAAATTCCCTCGGGAATTCACATGTACCAAGATTAAATGCATTTGTCTTTGTCGAATTAATGTCAAATACGCTCATCTCACGCATGATGTAAACTAAAAAGCTTCAAGCAAGTAAGCAAAACAATGTCTTTATGACTAATAAATGAGGGATTAAAAAATAAATGTCTTCGTCATCTGCAGCCTGTCTTCTTCAGTCTTCTTGATTCCTTTGAGCATCAGATTCTCCGACTGCAATAGTTCTTCTTTCTATTCATCCTTCTTTTTGTCACTGATCGAGAAATTTTTCCCACGAATCTATCCCTTGCCCCGTTTCATCTCAATACTGCTACCTCATATCTCCATGTAGAAAGCTTGGTGGTCGATGGTTTGGAGGACAAGGCTTTCGGGTAGGCCGGAGCTAATCATATAGGTGGGTGGTGGAACAGAGTGGTAGTTGGGTAGAGGGTGTCTGTGTGTGTTGGGTTGTTCTTTTTCTAGGTCGAGTATTTTATGAGAGTCAATGAGGTTTTGGATCTCTTGCCTAAGGCAAGTGCAGTTGTCAGTTTCGTGGCCTTTTTGCTAATGGAAGTGGCAGTATTGGTTTAAGGTCGAAGTAGTGGGCATATGGTTTGGAATTGGTCTAGGTTCTAAAGCTTTCATGAGTCATTGTCATTTCAACTTCTCAAGCACCTTTGACAGAGGCTTACCAAGGTTAGAAAATCGCATGTTTCTGATGGCGGCAACTTTAGCAGAAGCGGGCTTGGTCTCAGAAGGCCCCTCAATAGTCCTTATATTATGGGCATAAAACTTCATGTTCTCAGTTTCTTTCTCCTCGATAGCCATGACAGTTTCTCTGAGTTGTCGAAAGTCGTTAATCATGAAGGTCATCCTCCTCATCTTGTTATAAATAGATGGCTTGGTGCCCTTGATGATCATCTTGATCTGGTCCTTCTCCGAGGGCCGAGTCTGCATCTTCAAAAGATGGCTCCTCCAGCGGTCTACATAATCCTTGAAGCTTTCCTCCGGCTTCTGTTTGGTATTCTCCAAGTCACGGAGTGACAAGTCGATCTCCAAATATGTGACATACTGATTTAGAAAGGCCTCTACTAATGCCCTTAAGTCATCTTTGACCTTTCTCTCCAGGCTGTGATACCATACCACGGGCGCCCCTCCAGTGACATCCCGAACATTTTCTGAACCTGACGCTTCGACAGACCCACTGAACTCATCACGGAAACATAATTTCGGAGATGGACCCTCGGATCCCCGTTCCCGTTGTACTTGGCTATGTCGGGCATCTTGAACTAAGAAGGCAGCTGCTCCTCGAAAGTCATCACATCGTAGTCTAGCAAATCTTCATGTTTACCCTTCAGCTTGCGGGTAATGGACTCTACCTGATCCATGAGTTTCTGGAATTCTGCCTGAGACCCGGCTACTCTTCCCATGGCATACTCTGTCGTGTCATCATCAAAAATAGGGATCTCATCACTCAACCTGTTCGGAGGCTCCTCACGCCTGACATTCTCATTTCTTTCTATTCCTCATGTGCTGGGCATTGCCAAACTTGCCACAGCGGTGGCTAAAGCTTGCAACTGCTCAGTAATCTTATTGATGTTAGTCTCTAATTGATCCATGTGGGAAACCTCATTATCTGACTCATCATGTTTGTTAACTGTTTTTTAACGAGTCGTCCTTCTTCTCTAACCCAACGGATATCTACGATGGCTGTTTGAAACTATGATTTAGCATGATGCATGTATGCGTGTGATGCATGAGATTATAAGATGCATGTGGTTACCAAAACAAAATATATCATTTCGACCTTATTTCTCCCACACTCGTGGTAAGTCTATTTTTGGGTTCTAAGTATGGCTTATTTTATGCACCGATGTGGGTACACAAAATCGTTCTCTCATATGCTACGGGGTGAACTTTGATTACTTCAGTCCCTTTCCATCAGTAACAGACAAAGACCACCCATTTACAATATTGACTAAGCCTATTATGGGGATCGTGTCATTGTCTAGAAATGACGGATTGGGCCTTCAGTAATCGCGGTCATGGGGATGAACTTAGAGGTATCCAAAAGTATACAAATATGTCATAACAAGGCGTATCATTCCTGGATGAAAGCCAATGTGGATATCAGACTCATGCTTCTAGCATATTTATATCATGATTGGATTTTCTAAGTCCATCAAGGTTTTCATACAAGTTGGCCCATTATCATTCCAAAGCATTCAATCATATTATTGCGAGGTGCAAACTTGTCCCAGTTGAAAAGACCCAACAGGTTTACACTTTTACGATAACGTGACTAAACTACTTCAAATGATATGGGGCCCAAACATAAAGTGGCCCATCGGTATTTTGGAAGATTTCGGCCCAATCGTCATAAGATATAAACTCGTCCCAGTTTAAATGGCCCAACAAGTTCGTATCTTATGAGAGAGTCCAACTGGATCCAAATGATGATGGTCCCAAACACAAGCATAAAAGGGTGGCTTCTATAGATCATACAACTATGGTTCAAATCCGGGTTTATAGGAGTATAGACAAAGGCTCTGTTGGACAATTATGACCCATAGTATCACTATTATACAGAACATGGCGTTGTTGTACAAATTAACTATGTGACAAATAAAATTACTCTTTTATCATTTGTAATTAGATTGCCAAGATAAATAAATGATAAAAGTCCATATGATTAGTTTCAGATTGATAAGATATGAGACAATATTAATCCGAGTTAGGTTTAATCATTAAATATCCCTAGTCGTAGTATTATAGAGACGGACATCGATTATGTGGAATAGACTAGTATTACACGTGTGCGTGTTATGGAAGCCTAATGGCATAGTTCTCATATATTTGGGTATTGGATACTCATGCAAGTGTAATAGGAGATTCTGTTTACAGATGGTACGGAAACAGCTTCGCTCTGGATAGACCCCTCGGAATCTCATTGGTAGTATGATTATGTGTCTATGAGAATCTGAATCAGGGTAGGTGTATTTGGTCTTAACCTTAAACTTGCATCGCTAATACTTGCGACAATCAGTATACTTTGATTTTGATCGTCCGGGGCTTTAACAGGTTCTGTGTATGCCTCTTCTAGGTATACTGAGAATCGTAGTGTATTGGGTGTGATGTCAAGATGGAAGTATCACTTCAGTCATATGGAGATGGTGATCACATAGGATACGGAACTAGTACTATTAAGTACTACAGTCATCGAGATAATATGACTAGGTCATGATTATTCGATTATAGAGACTAGTTACTAGAGATCCGATATATGCTGCGTACGAGGCAGATACAATTCCAGCCCTAGGCCTATCATATGATATCGATACTGGATCGTTATACGCCAAACTACGTATACTACGCCTAACAAAGATTATATATTCCTTAAAAGAATATTGCTGGATAATTGGGTAGGCACGTTGCTTTGCTAGAAGCCAACCATGTCTTGTAAATCGGTAAAAATGTGGTACGAGGTACGCACGTATTCGGATAGTCCGATAACCGGATTTACTGCCAACATATCCAGGGATCTCATGGGTCACTTCCCGAAGATTCACCGATGACGTATGACTCGAATAGAATTAATCTAGGATTAATTATAAGAGAGAGAAAATTAATCTGGGATTAATTACGGAAAGAATTTATCTAGGATAAAATTCAAATGGAAGAGAGAGAACGATTAATTCGGAATTAATCGATCAAATAATATATTCGATATATTATATGAAATTAGATTTCATAACGGAATTAAAATTGGATTTTAATCCGGGCGAACGAATTAATTTAGAATTAATTCGCGAGCGACTTTAATAGTAATTTTGCTAGGCATAATTATTTAATTAAATTTGATTTAATTAAGTCGCAACGGAAAATTCATTAATTCGAAATTAACGAATACGAGCCCGGAATGTGTTTGCGGGCCCACTCGGATTTTGAATTTAAGTGGGGCCCACAACAAGTCACATCACTTGTCAACTTTATCACTTTAAGTTGATAGAAGTTGGAAGTGGTTGGTAACTTGTTTCTTACACCAACTTGATAAGGTGAAAGACATTTTACTAACTAAGGTTTGATATTTGTCTTTGATTTTTGAAATCATTTTCGCTTAGCACAATTTTCACTCTCTTTCTCATTCCAAAAATCGTGAACTAGCCTCTCCATCTCTTCTTCTTGGCTTGGCCGAGAGTTACACAAGGAAAAGGAATATTTTTGTTGCAAATTTCTTCCATAGCTAGCACTTAAAGAGTCTTCTAAGGTGATAGGGAAACTACTCCCATGAGTTTGCAATTCATTCACCAAAGCTTGGAGCTCAACATACAATCAAAGAGAGGAGCTTAGAGCATTACACAAAGGAGCAAATTTTTTGAAATCCTACATCCTCATTGCCGATCAATGTGAGTATATTTCCACTATATTCCTTTGAGTATTCACACATGTATTATGCTTAATTGATCCTAGGATTGTTCTTAGAGAACCCAACAATGGTATCATAGCGTATTTAAGCATGAAATTGAATTAGGGTTCTTAATCTAAAATTTGGGTATTTTGGATTTGAGCATGATTTGATCAAATTGTTTGTTTGAGTATGCTTAGATAATGATAACTAAGTGTTATGCATGATCAATTTTATGAAAAATTAATTGGATTAATTTTCCCAAAATTAAGATGCTTGGCCGAATCATATAGGAACCTTAAGCTCATGGTGATTTTGATTTTTTAGACCATTGGATGAGTTTAAAATGCATGGATAAATTGATTTGTGATTTAATTGGATTGAAATCAAAATTGATGGAAAAAATGCCATATTGCCGTGAGCTATTGGAAGCAGGTTGGGATTGATTTTGCATCAATTTGTGTTGGACATAAGTTTATTAATTAAAGCATGATTAATTAGTGTAATTGGTGTTTTGGAAATATTAATTTAACTAATTAATTATGGATAATACACTTTAATTAAATAATTGTGATATTTGGAATATTGTGATGAAATAAATTAGCTTTTAATTTTAAATTGGGCTAATGTCGTTGTATTTGGGCTTAATGGGCTTGGTTGGGCCAAGTTTGTTTTAGGATAATTGGTTGGTTCCAATTGGGCCCAAAACCATTTCCATAAAGTCCAAATATGATAATGGGCCTTTAAAATTTTATTTGGGCCTAAATTGATTTTTGGCATATGGTGATTCCTAATTGAGCCTTGGCATCTTGGGTTTGACCATAATTGCCAAAGCCAATGCCTAAAGAATTAATTAAAAGCCAATTGGACTTTAATTGAAAAGTTTTGGATAATAATTGGGCCTTTGAAACCCATAAAGATTGAATTTAGATTCTACGTCTAAAAGGCACATTAATAAAGTGTAATTATTTAATTTGGAATTAAATAAAGAATTAGTATTGAATACAAATTAAATTGGATTTAAAATTGTAGTTCGATATAATTCAAGAATACGTACTTTGAGTACTTATTCTTAAACGAGTTGGACTCGCGCAAATCAAATCGTTGTTTGAACATTGGGTGGTCATTAATCAAAGATTAATTAATTGGATTAGATTTATTGATAACATGCTTTATGTGAATCCCATTTGTAGTATGACTATGTGTATCCCATTTGTAGTATGACTATGTGTCTATGGGAATCTGAATCAGGGTAGGTGTATTTGGTCTTAACCTGAGAGTTGCATAGCTAATACTTGTGACAAATAGTATACTTTGGTTTTGGTCGTCCGGGGCTTTAACAGGTTCTGTGTACGCCCGTTCTGGGTATATTGAGAATCGTAGTGTATTGGGTGTGATGTCAAGATGGAAGTATCACTTCAGTCATATGGAGATGATGATCATGTAGGATACAAAACTATTACTCTTAAGTACTGCAGTCATCGGGATAATATGACTAGGTCATGATTATCAGATTATAGAGACTAGTTACCAGAGATCCGATATATGCTTCGTACGGGGAAGACACAATTCCAGCCTTAGGCCTAGCATGTGATATCGATACTGGATCGTTATACGCAATACTACGTATACTACGCCTGAGAAAGATTATATTTTCCTTAAAAGAATATTTATGGAGAATTGGGTAGGCACGGTGCTTTGCTAGAAGCCAACCATGTCTTGTAAATCGGTAAAAATATGGAACTGGGTACGCACGTATTCAGATAGTTCGATAACCGGATTTACTGCCAACATATCCAGGGATCTCATAAGTCGCTTCCTGAAGATTCACCGATGAAGTATGACTCGAATAGAATTAATCTAGGATTAATTATAAGAGAGAGAAAATTAATCAGGGATTAATTACTGAAAGAATTTATCTGGGATAAAATTCAAATAGAAGAGAGAGAACGATTAATTCGGAATTAATCGATCAAATAATATATTCGATATATTATATGAAATTAGATTTCATAACGAAATTAAAATTAGATTTTAATTCGGGCGAACGAATTAATTTAGAATTAATTCGCGAGCGACTTTAATAGTAATTTTGTTAGGCATAATTTTTTAATTAAATTTGATTTAATTAAGTCGCAACGGAAAATTCGTTAATTCGGAATTAACGAATCCGAGCCCGGAATGTGTTTGCGGGCTCACTCGGATTTTGAATTTAAGTGGGGCCCACAACAAGTCACATCACTTGTCAACTTTATCACTTTAAGTTGATGGAAGTTGGAAGTGGTTGGTAACTTGTTTCTTACACAAACTTGATAAGGTGAAAGACATTTTACTAACTAAGGTTTGATATATGTCTTTGATTTTTGAAATCATTTTCACTTAGCACAATTTTCACTAGCTAGCACTTAAAGAGTCTTCTAAGGTGATAGGGAAACTACTCCCATGAGTTTGGAATTCATTCACTAAAGCTTGTTGCTCAACATACAATCAAAGAGAGGAGCTTGGAGCATTACACAAAGGAGAAATTTTTTTGAAATTCTACATCCTCATTACCGATCAATGTGAGTGTATTTCCGCTATATTCCTTTGAGTATTCACACATGTATTATGCTTAATTGATCCTAGGATTTGTTCTTAGAGAACCCAACAGGCTCTCGCCGGCGAAAGGTTGCCCACAACTAGGTCTCCCCATTCAAGGGTTCGAGCGACCAAGTGAGCGCACCTTTTTTATACCCTAAGGTATGTGCCAACGAGTGATGATACTATATAACGATCCACCGCTTCGAGCAAAAATGATTTCACGATACATGATGCCACCAAGGTAAGAAATGGTATGCAAAATATATGAGACAAAGTTAACGAAATCAAAAATCACAAACATTACAGGACATTATTTCGGGGCCGATTCTCTATCCCTAGTGGAGTCAACAGACTGTAGACATGGTACAGAGGTACGGCGATCCTGTCCGGGCTCTCGGCCCGTTGGGAGTACGGAGTAGCCCGCGGGGGACTAAACTAGAGAATAAATGGAGTCTCCACCCAATGTGAACTAGGAAATGATTTAAGGCCGCACTCACCCCTCGCTAGGGAAGACCTCAAACCGTTGGGTTCGGAATGGTCCCTTACTTATGCCAAATGTAATGAAATGATTTATGCAATAATATAACCAAGTCTTATGCAACACATGCAAGATAATTTAATAAACACATAAGTTTGCACACCCATAAACGTAAATAAAAATGAAGGCAAATACATAATTCCATAAACATATTAAACAAAGAAGTGCGAAAATGTAAATAAATAATAACAGTAAAATCGTTAATAATGAAGAGAAATGATTAAGTGCGTAATGTAAAAGAAATGACCAAAGAGGCAAACATGCATAAAATATGATAAAAAGTAGTTTATTCATTGTATGTTCATTCGTGTAGCATTCGAAAACGCGTTTGAATGGTACAGGATATGATGCGTGGTAAAACAGAATGCATGCGTTCGAGTAACGTTCAGAAACGCGTTCGAACGAAGATTACCAAAGTGGTATCTAAAATTACATAAACACGTGCGTGAATGTTTCTCAAGCGGTAAGTGGAGTTGTATCCCAAGTACAGACCGCACTACCGTCCATTCGGATTCGGCTACAGAATTTATGTCTAGGTTCCATCCGATATACCGTGAGAGGCAACACTCAAGCATTAACACATCATGAATGCGAAGTGGAAAATGAAAAATGACAATAAAAAAGGCAAATAACAAGATCAACAGAAGAAGGATGTGACCAAGAGCTTTGGCCAACGTCCATATTGGATCTTGTATTCCCGGCGCGGTAAAACATTGTGGTAAAGGTAGCCTTTAGGCATTTCCATCAAATGGAGGACCTGTAATCCAACGCGATTAGCCCATGCGCACCAAATGACGACGTAAAAATAAACAGACAGAATAACATGCAGAAAGTAAAAGAAAAAATAATAAAAGAGATGCGACCAAGGCCGATATCTATATGGGCCTTCGTATGCCCGATTGAACGTACTTCTCATTCAATCAAGTATACTTTGTCCGACACGGCAAAACATCGTGGTAATGGTAGCCTTTAGACATTTCCCTCAAATGAAGGACCTTTAATCCAACGCGATCAGCCCATGCGCACTAAATAGCAATGTATAAATAAATAAAGCGATAACATGCAGAAAGTAAATAACGGAATAATGAAAGAGATGTGACCAAGCCAACATCTATATGGGACCTCGTATGCACGATTGAATGTATTTCACATTCAATCAAGTATACTTCATCCGGCGTGGCAAAACATCTTGGTGAAGGTAGCCTTTAGGCATTTCCCTTAAACGGAGGACCTTTAATCCAACGTAGTTAGCCCATGCGCACTAGATTAACAATACATAAATAAATAAAGCAATAACATGTGAAAAGTAAATAACGGAATAATAAAAGAGATGCGACCAATGCAAACATCTATATGGGACCTCGTATGCCCGATTGAACGTATTTCACATTCAATCAAGTATACTTCGTCCGGCGCGGCAAAACATCGAGGTAAAGGTAGCCTTTAGGCATTTCCCTCAAATAGATGACCTTTAATCTAACGTGAGTAGCCCATGCGCACTAGATTAACAATGCGTAAATAAATAAAGCAATACGTAGAAAATAAATAGTGGAACAATAAACACAAACAACTAATGAACACAAAATCAAATGACAAAATGAAACACGTGCTTGAAAGTTTCTCAAACGGTACGTGGAGTTGTATCCCAAGTACATACCGCACTATCGTCCATTCGAATTCGGCTATGGAATTTACGTCTGGGTTTCCATCCGATATACCGCAAGAGATAACACGCAATCATTAACCCAATAACAATAATAGACATGAACCATCAAGATACATGCAAGGAAATAATAATAGACAACCAAAAAGATGAATGAAAAATAACAAAGGGTGCCCTCAGGTCTTACCTTTTAAGTTGCTTCTTGGAAGTGCGTTACACCGTCACCGGAAAGGTTAATGCTCCGTCACTTTTCTGGTTTCCTGGTTCAATATTTTATTCACCGTTTCGCTGTTTTGAGCCGCTGATTTCTCCATTTTCTTCGCTGTTTGGACTGCTATTTTTAGGCTTTATTTTTGGACTGGTTTTAGGTGATTTTTGGGACTATTTTTCAGACTGGTTTGGGGTCGGTTTGGACTGTTTATGTCTCGGCCAGTGGAGGTGAGAGAGGGATGTGTGCGTCTCTATTTTTGTCGGTTAAAGGGGTAGTTTTTTTATATTCTTTGGTTCGGTAGGGCTTGTTTTTTTCTCTCTCATCTATTTGTTCTTGTTGGTTTGTATTTTGTCACGGCTTTGTAGGGTTTGTGGGTTTGTTTGTTTGTTTTTTTATTTTTTTTTATTTTCACGTGGAGGGCTATTTGTGGTATGTAGCTTCTTGTCTTTTAGGTGGTTTGATGGAGGCTTTAAGGGACATGAGGGCTGTGTTGTTTTGTGTTCGGTGAGACGTGGACGTGAGGGTTGCATTTTAAGGTGGAGTGTGTCAATGGAGTTGGCGTAGAGTGGGTTTGTTGAAGGCGTGAGATGTCGGTCAATTTGGTTTCTTATTTATTTATTTCATACGTGAGTGTCTTGCTTGTTTTGTGTCTGAAAGAGAGTGGCGAGTGTGGCGTGAAGGTATTATTTTTGTGATGAAGCTGTAAGGTTGAGAGAGAGAGTTAGGTTTTTAGGGTTGTGTTTTTGGTTGAGAGAGAGGGATGTGGTGCCGTATGAGTGAGTGAAGAGGCTTAGGGTTTGGAATATGTTATCTTTTATAATTGCATGCTAGGGTTTTTTTGTGTGCATCGGTTTTCAAAAGGAAACAAATCAAGCAATAAAGGGGTGTATTTAATTAATTTATTTAGGGAGAGAATATTGTGTATTTTGATGGGGATTAGATTCAAGATATTTTTAATTTGGAAGGGGATTTGGGAGGGATTTTGGCATGTGTTAAATGTGATTTGAATATTTTGGATTGGGCTTGGGTTTTGTGATGTGGGCTTGGGCGTGTGGCCCTTTGTGGGTTGCATGGGTTTTGGGCCGATGCAAACATTTAAAACAGAGATCAACCGAGTTAACCGGAGGAAAGAATTAAATTTGATGATGTATTTATTTTTTAATTTTTCCTTCCGACGTCCGTTTCCTGTGACTTCCGTAACTTATCGGGTAGTGCCTCAATACGAGGCTCGTGTTGGGTTTCTCTAAGGTCCCAAGGATCATTTTCAAGCATCAAACATGTGTGAATACTACAATGAAATATGGTGGAATCATACTCACATTGAACGACTTTTTGACGACGAAGAAATCTTTTCCTCCAAGGTGATGAAGCTCTCGGCAGTGGGCTGAAATTTGGCCTCCAAATTTTCGGTCATCACCTCCAAGTGTGCTCCATTGATGCTCCAAGCTCCAAGCTTCTCAAATGGTGATTCCAAGCTCACAAGTGCGGTTCCCTATCACCTTAGGATGACTCCTTTGTGTGCTAACACTCTTAATTTTGCAACAAAATCATCATCTTGCTTCTTTTTGTATTCGGCAGTAGTAGAAAATGGAGAAGAAGAAGTTTAGTCCAAGACCGTGAGAGAGAGGAGGGAAATGGCTCAAAAAACGTGAGTAGTGAAGAGAGAGAGAGAAATTGTGTTATATATTTAGTTTTTGATTTTCCAAAAATAAAATACCAAAAACCATTTTCCAAAAATCAAAAAGTCAAAGGCAAAAACAATCAATGCCTTCCAACTACCAACATCAATCAGTAGTGACATGTTGTCACATCACTCAAAGTGACTAGACATCACATCAATCGATTGACGAGTGATTTGACGCTTGATGTGACTTGTGGGCCGCATTTTAATTCGCAATGCGAGTGCGCCCGCAAACACTCCCGTGCTCGGGTTCGCTAATTCCAAATTAACGAATTTTCCGTTGCGACGTAATTAAATAATTATGCATAGCAAAATCACTATTCACATCGCTAATGAATTAATTCTAAATTAACTCGGTCGCTCGAATTAAAATCCAATTTCAATTCCTAGTCGAAATCCAATTTCGTATAATATATCGAATATTTATTTTATATCGATTAATTCCAAATTAATCGTTCTATCTCTTTAATTAATATTTTATCCCAGATAAAATATCTCCGCAATTAATCCCAGATTAATTTTCTCTCTCATCTAATTAATCCCAGATTAATAAAGTGCGAGTCATACGTCATCGGTGAATCTTCGGGAAGTGACCCATGAGATCCACGGATATATTGGCAGTATATCCGGTCGTCGGACTATCCGAACACGTAAGTACCTACTACTACGTTTTTATCGATTTACAAGACATGGTTGGCTTCTAGCAAAACATCATGCCTACCCAATTCTCCAGAAATATCCTTACAGGAATATGTGATCTATATCAAGCGCAGTATACGTAGTATTGCGTATTTCGATCCAGCATCGGATGTCACGTGCAAGGCCTGAGGCTGGAAATGTGTCTGCCCCGTACGAAGCACATATCAGATCTCTGGTAACTAGTCTCTATAATCGGATAAACATGACCTAGTCATAATATCCCGATAGCTGCAGCATATAAGAGAACGAGTTCCGTATCCTACGTGATCATCATCTCCACTATGACCGGAGTGATACTTCCATCTTGACATCACTCCCAATACACTACGATTCTCAATATACCCAGAAGAGGCGTACACAGAACCTGTTAAAGCCCTGGACGACCAAAGCCAAAGCATATTGATTGTCGCAAGTATTAGCGGTGCAAGTCTCAGGTTAAGACCAAATACGTCTATCCTAATTCGGACTTCCATAGACACATAGTCATACTACCAATGGAATTCCGAGGGGTCTATCCAGAGCGAAGCTGTTTTCCATACCATCGGTAAAACACAACCTCCTACTACACTTGCATGAGTATCCTATACGCAAATATATGAGAACTTTGCCGTTATGCCCTCACAACGCGCACAAGTGTAATACTAGTCTATTCCGTATTATCGCTGTCCAATCTCGATAATACTACGACTAGGGATATTTAATGATTAAAACTTTGTGGATTGATATTGTCTCATATCTTATCAATTTGAAACTAATCATATGGACCTTCTATCATTTATACATCTTGGTAATCTAATTACAAATGATAAAAGAGCAATTTCCTTTGTCACATAGTTGATTTGTACAACAACACCATGATCTGTACATATAGTGACGCTATGGGTCATAACTGTCCAACAATCTTCCACTTGGCCTATAGCCAGTCACTCGAGTGTCCTACACCTAAACTATGTACGGTTCGCTCAAACTTCTGCTGAGGAAAGGCTTTCGTCAGCGGATTTGCATAATTATCATCAGATGTGATTTATTAGATCATCACATCACCACGATGTATGATCCGAACAAATCAGATGTATAATTGAAGTATATATCTGGATCGTTGATGAGACCATTAATTCTTTAGCCTGTGTTGTAGCCTAGCTCAGCTGCTAACAGAACTATATCTAATATAATTAGATTTATTATCAATCCAGAAGGCTTCTATTGCTGCCTCAGCCGCATCAATAATCCACTTTTGTTATTTATTCGGTAATAGTATCTTGCTTGGAAGATTTCCAGCTCACTGTTCCGTTATTCAAACTTTATATTACCATTGTTACGACTTTTAGTCATTTTTATCGGTTTGGAAACTTGCAACAGTGAACCCAGTCACTTCAAGTTCTCATTCTCCATAGTATAAGACATCATCCTTAGATCTCTAAGATACTAAAGCATGTTCTTAACATCAATCCAATGACTATCACTTGGATTGGCCTGATTGTGACTCCATATGCTCAAAGCGTATGAGACACCAGGTCATGTACATTTTTCAATGTACGAGTTCTCGGAGAGTATTAACAACTCTAAATCTATCCCAGTAGATCTTTATTCCTAGAATAAAGGTTGTTTCTCCCAAGAATTCTACGGAGAATTTTCTTGAAAGCCAAGCTTTCACCGATTATATTTATGGGAATATCATTTCCAAGAAATGACATATTATTATTATTTAGGACTTTCACTGTCAGTGCGCTCCCACTAACCTCCTTATATACACAAGAATCATTTTCGTTTTGAATTAAATCATACACCATTATGATTACATCAAAACGATAATTCCAAGAACTCAATGCTTGCTCCAATCCATCCATGGATCGAATAACTTGCAAACCTTATTTGCTCGTTTTGGTACGACAAAACCGTCAGGATGTAGTAAACATCCTCCAAAAGGTTTCCATTAAGGAAAGCGGTTTTGGCATTCAGCTGTCATATTTCATAAATGAAACATGCAGCATTAGCAAGTATTATCCAAATGGATTTAACCATGGCAACAAGTAAAAGGTTTCGTCGTAATCGACACAATGTTGATAACGATACCTTTTCGCTACAAGCCTAGCTTAGTACGTTGGTATGTTGCCTTCCATGTATGTCTTCCTTGAAGACTTATATAGTACCAATAGGCACAATGCCTTGCGGTACAACAACTAGTGTCTAAACATAGTTGGTATACATGGAATCCATTTCGGATATCATGGCACTTTGCCATAATAGGGAGTCGATACATTGTATCACTTCCTCATACATAGTCAGTTCGTATTCCTCAATAAGATTGACATCTTTACGAGGTGAGATCAGAAACCCATACCCCAGGTTGTTTTATGAGTCTCTCCGACTACGTGGTTCTTGTGTATTGGAAGATTATTGGTATAGTTACATCCTCGATGAACTATTTTTGTTCCATTAAGTATTCGGTGCCTTGAATAGTATTACTCTGATTTTCATCGAGTTTTACTTTTCTCCCAGTTACCACTGCATATCGGTATTCCTCTTAGGAAAACCGCATGGTGAGCAACAATTAAATTGTTCTTTGTGAGTTGTATAAGTACTATACTTTGGTTTCCCTAGGATAACCTACAATTAGGCACTTATATGATTTGGGTTTTAGTTTGGTATCATCCAAAAATATGCCTAGCATACCCAAATCTTCAGGAATGAGAAAACCCAGTTTCTTTCCTGTTCATATCTAATATGAAGTCTGTCAAAAAGATTTTATGGAACCTTATTCAAAATAAGTTTTGCACTGTTTATGCGTATCCGTTGAAGGAAATTGAAGCTCAGAGCGACTCATGATTAGCCTTATCATGTCTAACAAAATTCGGTTACTTGGTTCGGACACACGTTAGGATGACGTGTTCCGAGAGGAGTCCTCATTGAAAGAATACTATACTCTTTCAAGTATCTGAGAAATTTATTGCTTAAGTATTTTCATCATGGTCTAACCGTGATGGTTTAATACTTTAGCCGATCTGTTTGTCTACTTCGTGTCGAAACTGTAAAAGTTCCGATTTGTGTTTCAAAAGAAACACATAACCATAACGCGATGCCACATCCGTAAAGGTCTCGAAACATCATATCCACCTCTAGCCTAGCTAGACATGGGCCCACTTACGTCACTATGAATGAGGGCTAACAGATCGGTGGCACTTGCACTTTTACCAAGTAAAGGTGTTTTAGGCACTTTGCCTAATAAACTAGATTCGTAGACTTTATTTGAATAGAATCAAATTTGTCCTAATATCCACTCTTCAAAAGTGTGGATATACGAGTCTTGTTAAATATGTCCCAGACAACAATGCCACTTTTAAGTTTCAACTGATTAATTTAGTTTGAGCTATTTGTTTGTCATGTCATATGTTCGAGATTCATTTATATTCAAAATATAAATACTGTTATTTACATCTAATGTGCTTATCTCAATATCATCTTTATATAATAAAACACTTTAGTGTTCTAGAATATAAAGGTATACCCGCAAAGGATCATACTCTGATATAGAGATAATGTTCCTAGTCAAACTAGTTACACTGTAACTGTTTCCCAATTTAAGTACACACCCGAAGGGTAGTTCCTAAACTTAGGTATCTACGGTTAAAACAGCGACTTTCGTCCCATTCTCAATTCGCAGATCAATCTCAATTGAAGTCAGTATCCTGCTCTTAGCAGATTCTGCACACCAGTACATATTTATGTACTACACTAAGTATCTAAATTCCAATTTTAATACTAGTAGCGAACATGTTTATGACAAACATACTTGAAGTCCGAGCCTTGCCCGTCTTCAATTCCTTCATGTCTGCCTTGTCCATACGGCAGTCACGCTTCTGTGTCCCCGTTTGCAATAATTTAGGCAGACATATTGGGATATGTCTTTTATCTTCCCAGAAGATTATAATGATTTTGCCTTTGCCCATTTTCCACCCCCTAGAAGCCTTTGGCCTAGCCTTGGCATTTTAGAATATCGAAGTAAGATGCGCCTTGCGCTTCTTGCCTTATTGCAAACTCTGGCTTTGTCTCATTGAGTTAGCCTTTAACTCTCCAAGAGTTTACTATTGCAATTTAGTACTTCTAAGATCTAAGAGATAGATCTATGAAGATCCTTCAATTTCAATATCTTACTATAAGGATCTAATCCTTAGTTCTGATTAAGAAATTAAGGAGTCTATTTGGCAAGTATAATGGATTAAGCACTAAAGTTATCATCACATGAATATTTCAAATATCATGTTCTACTATTTGCTTGACTCCAGGCTTAAGCCTAATAGGTTATTTTATCAAATAAAGTAACTTCTTAGTTTCAGGACTATCCTGAAATATTATTCCCAATATGAAAATTAAAGCTGTTTAAATAACATTTTCACCCAGGATTATGTTTTAAACACTCTTTCAATTATTCTTGATTCTAATAGTCCACTATTTAATCAACGATTTAGGTACTATTTATGATAATGATTACTATAGTCCAACTATATAATCAACTATAATTTAAATTAGTTAACTTCAATTTAATTGATTACTATAATCCAATTATAAAATCAACTATAATTTAAATTAGTTAATTCAAATATATTGATTACATAATCTAATTATATAATCAAATATAATGAATTAGTTTTAATACAGTCCAACTGTTTTAATTAAAACAATGATTAATTATTAGTCCAAATAATATATTAATTTATATGACGAAAAATTTGTAATGAGCGCGTATGGCAAGTAAATAAACGAATATTGCAAATTTAATACTTGCCTCCCACTATTTTTTGGCGAGCCTCTAACCCTCTGTGGATTACTCGGGAAACCTTGTTTCCTAGTGGGCTAGGATCCGTTAAATAACACATAATCATGACTTTGGCCAACAAATTGTATGATAATTAACTAGGTAGATCTCTAAGATCAATTGGATCCCATCCAATTCCTAGATCCAGTAGGTGGACATCCAAGTCCGAAAAATAATCTTATATATGCCAATATATCCAATATATTGCCTAACCTTTTCCTCCGAATCAACTAAGCCTTGGCTTTGGCACAACAAACTTAGTGATCCCAGTTAAGCGAAACCCATTGACCTTGGAAAGCTTCGTAATCAATGTCGATGGACAAGAAGTGATATTGACTTTGGCCAACAAATCACAACTTGGACAAGACACCAATATGGAACAAAGCCTTCGTGATTCAAACACATCCTCGACGTACAAAGGTCTTGACTTTGGCCAACAAACCAATGCCAGTCTTGGATCTTGAGTAAGAATCACTCAATGGAAGGAAAACGCTTAATATGATGTTGAGGGTTTTTCGCGTGCAATTGGCAACCAATTAATTATCTTTGTTAAGGTCTCATCATCATACACCCTTAAACATGCATTAGATTTTTGTTGCAAATTATTTTTTCATGTATTAGACATGTATAAATCATTTTGGGATTGATTTGGAATCACTTAAATATGTATTTGACAATTTGAGGACCAAAATAATCAAAATGTAAAGTTATGGGGTCAATTCGGTAATTAAAAGAAATTTGATTTCTTGGGTTAAAATTTCAGATTTTAAATATTGGTTAATTAAATAAATAAGTTTATTTAATTGATCCAAGAAATTTTTTTGAAATCGTAAAATTTTAATTTTCCGCGTTCCGCTGCGCTAACCCAGTAATTCCCTATAAAACCCAAACAAAATGGTATGAGAGTGAGCGCTTATGGAGAAATATTCTATAAATATATCTGAGAACGTGCCAAAGCTGTGAGGATATGGCCAGTAGAAATTTATCTGTACTGGATATATTTGAAATTAGATGAATTCAAGCGAAACCGGAATCCTGAACGTGCCAAAGCTGCTAGGGTTACGCAAGTATCTTGAATTTATCATTGAAAAGTTTAACCTTGGTACGCCTCCTTGTAAACGTGCCAAAGCTGACACAACGAGAAACGACTAGGACCAAAAACCCAGGAGTCACTAGTAAGTGATCGACAATGAGTTGTCTACCTAATGAATATACGTAGGTGAGAACGTGCCAAAGTTGTGAGCTGAAATATATTCATGGGGTCCACCTTTCACTATTATGTTATGATTTGATTATCGCATGTTTTGTATTCTGTTTGGGGATTACAGTTTTTCATGAAATAGTGGGAGGGGAATTTTTAGATTAAAAATTCATGATCTATTTAATGCTTTAAGATATGATATGAAACTATTTATTTGATAGATTTGCGATGGCGGCACCAATGGTCAACCCATTTGCTCGTATACTTGATACGAATAAGCTTAAGGGCGCAAAGAATTTTGCCGATTGGGATATGGATTTGAGGATCGTCCTTAGATCCGAGAAGCTAGGATACATATTGGAAGGTCCATTACCGCTTGCTATATCTCCAGATGCATCACCTAAAGAAGTTGAGACTTTCCGTAGATAGAAAATGATGATTTAAAAGTTAAATCATATATACTTAGTTATCTTTCTTCCGAGCTTAAGAAGCAATACTTTGAGATGCATGATGCTTATAGTATGGTGACACTTCTTCGTGAATCGTTCATGAACTGGGAACAAGTCGTGGTTCATAGAGTTGCAATGGAACTGTTCCATTCTAAACTTTATGAGGGGCAGGCTGTGAGCCCGCTTGTGCATCATTTGATCGATTTGATCGAGCAAGTGAGGCACAATGACTTCACTCTCAATGCAACTCTACAACGGAGTGTCGTATTTGGTTCGCTCTCGGCGTCATATCTCCAGTTTGTCATGTACTTCAACATAAATGGGATTCACTGCTCTTACCGTGAGTTGCATAGGATACTTCTCACAGCGGAGGAAGATTTAAAAAAGGGAGTTATGACTCGCCTTCCGAAAGCCACTTCACTTTCCGCCTTTTCCCAATCCAAGTCGAAGGGGAAGAAGACTAAAGGAAATAAAAAGAAAGGTTTCAATGTTCCTCTGCAGGCTAAGGTAGAAAAGCCCAAGAGAGCTTCTGAAGATCAGTGCCATCACTGTCAGAAATTTGGACACTGGAAAAGAAGCTGTTCGGACTACCTATCACAGATAAGGAAGAAAAAGCATCTACATCTGGTACTTTTATTTTTCCTATTATTGATATCTCATATCTTGTGAAGCTATGACGTCTAATTGGATTTTAGATTCTGCTTGTCCTATTCACATTTACAATACGTTGCAGGTGCTGACGGAAAGTAGACGGCTGAAATCTAGGGGGATGCAAATGTGATTCGGGAGTGGCAACTCTCTGGATGCGGTTGTAGTGGGCATATGCAAGATTCCCTTACCCAGTGGGAGACTTTTGTTAAATGACAGCTATTTTGTGCCAGTATGCGTGGCGAATATTATGTCTTTTTTTATTATATACTAATGATATAATGTAAATATTAAGAATTGTTCTTTGTATTTATATGATAGAAATAATATTCAGATCCTTTGTTGTACAAATGAGCATGGTCATTACATATTGCGTACCTCACAAGATATCTTTAACATATGAATTAATAAACATAAACAATCTGATATAAATATTATTGAACTGTGGCATATGAGGTTAGGTCATATAGGCGTGAAACGCCTAACCCAATTGGTTAAGAATGGTTTGATATATGATCTCACCATTGTACCTAATCCAACTTACGAATCTTGCATTCGGGGTAAAATGACCAAAGCCCCATTTTCGGGTGTTGGACACCGAGCCACTGACCTATTGGAACTCATACATTCTAGTGTATGTGGTCCCATGAGTCAAACTGCTTACAGTGGTTTTTATTACTTTGTTACCTTTACCGATGATGTGTCACAGTACGGTTATATTTATCTGATGATACATAAATCGGAAACCTTTGAAAATTTCAAAGAATTCCGAAATGAAGTAGAAAAATAGACTGGTCAATATATTAAATGCCTTCGATCTGATCGAGGTGGTGAATATATGAGTGCAAATTTCACTGATTATTTAAAAGAGAATGGAATTATCACTCAATCTACTCCTCTGGCACTCCGCAATACAATGGAGTGTCAGAGAGGAGAAGTCAGACATTATTGGTTTTGGTCTGATCGATGTTGAGTTATATAGTTTACCCTATTACTTATGGGGTTATGCTCTTTTAAATGTCGCTCATCTCCTAAATAAGATTCCTTCCAAAGCTGTTCATATTACTGCATATGAGATATGGACCGGTAGGAAACCGAATCTTAACTATGTTAAGATTTTGGGGTGTCCTGCATACGTCAGGATGCCTCAACAGAATAAGCTTTTACCTCGAGGGAATAAGTTTAGGTTTGTTGGATATCCTTCAAATATGAAATGATATTTGTTATATGATACCGAGCATCGAAATGTGTTCATAGCTTGCTTCGTAAAATTTCGAGAGATAGAATTTTTATCTGAAGGTGGTGATTGTTAGTGTTCCTAGAACATGCCACAAGATCTCTAAGAGTGATTCGTGTGTGAATTAATCAAAGGGAGTTGCGGAATACTCACATTGATCGGTTGAAGTTCAAAACTTTTTAGTGGATATTGAAGCTTCCAAGCCTTCTTTGAGTGTTTCCAACACTTGGGTGAGTTTCCCTATCACCTTGATTCACTCCTTTAAGTGCTAGCTTTGAACAAAATGAAAGAAAAATTTTCTCCTCCAAGGTTCATAGTGTTCGGCAATTGAGAGAATAAATGGAGATGATGAATAGTTAGTCACACTTCAAAAGTTGACTCACTCTTTTATATCAAGGTTGAGTGTTAGACTTGGTTTGAGTGTATGAAAAGCAATCTAATTTTTCTCAACCAAATAACAACTTCCATCACTTGTGTAGACATTTGATATGTAAGTTGGTGGGCCCCACTTCAAATTCCAAATTTAAGTCGGACAATCCAACATGCAACTTCGCTCGGGCCCGGGTTCGTTTCATTTTGAATTAAACGAATTTTCCGTTGCGACTTAATTAATTAAATAATAATGCCTCGCAATATTATTACGTAAGTCGCTTATGAATTAATTCTAAATTAATTCGTTCGCTTGAATTAAAATCCAATTTTAATTCCGCGTTGAAATCTAATTTCTATTAATATATCTAATATATTATTTTAGCCCAATTAATTAAATAGTAAAATCTAATTTCACTATTAAATCCATTTTGCCGATTAATTCCAAATTAATCGCATTCTCTCTTCTATTGGAATTAATACCAGATTAATTCTTGACGCAATTAATCCTATATTAATTTTCTCTTTGTAATTAATCCCAGATTAATTTATTACCGTAATTATTCCCAGATTAATTTTCTCTCTCATAATTAATCCTAGATTAATTTTCTGTTCGAGTCAAATCTCATCGGTGAATCTTTGGGAAGCGACCCAAGAGATCCTGGATATGTGGCAGTAGCAGTAAATACGGTCATCGGACTATCCGAACACGTGGTACCTGGTACCACGTTCCTACCGATTTACAAGACATGGTTGGCTTCTAGCAAAACACCGTGCCTACCCAATTCTCCATAAATATTCTTCTGCGGAATACAAGATCTTTGTCAAGCGTAGTATACGTAGTATTGCGTATTACAATCCAGTATCGGATGTCACATGCTAGGCCTAAGGCTGGAATTATGTCTGCCCCGTACGAAGCATATATCGGACCTCTGGAAACTAGTCTCTATAATCGGATAATCATGCCCTATTCATATTATCCCGATAACTACAGTACTTAAGAGTACCAGTTTCGTATCCCTGCGTGATCATCATCTCCATATGACTGAAGTGATACTTCCATCTTGACATCACACCCAATACACTACGATTCTCAGTATACCCAGAAAAGGCGTACACAGAACCTGTTAAAGCCCCGGACGACCAAAACCAAATTATACTGATTGTCGCAAGTATTAGCGATGCAAGTCTCAAGTTAAGACCAAATACACCTACCCTGATTCAGATTCCCATAGACACATAGTTATACTACCAATGGGATTCTGAGGGGTCTATCCAGAGCAAAGCTGTTTCCTTACAATCGGTAAACAGAATCTCCTATTACACTTGCATGAGTATTCAATACCCAAATACATGAGAACTATGCCGTTACGCTTCCATAACACGCACAAGTGTAATACTAGCCTATTCCGCATTATCGATGTCCAGTCTCGATAATACTACGACTAGGGATATTTAATGATTAAACCTACGTGGATTAATACTGGCTCTTATCTTATTAATCTGGTACTAATCATTTAGACTTTTATCATTTATATATCCCGGTAATCCAATTACAAATGATAAAATAGCAATTTCCTTTGTCACATAGTTAATTTGTACAACAACACCATGTTCTGTATAAATAGTGATGTTATGGGTCATAATTGTCCAACAATCTCCCACTTGGCCTATATCCAATGACTCAAGTGTCATACACCTTAACTATGTACGAGTCACTCAAACTTCTGCTGAGAAACAGCTTTCGTCAGCGGATTTGCATCATCTGATGCGTTTTATTTGATCATCACATCACCACGATGTATGATGACGAATCAGATGAAAAATAGTCGAAGTATATACTTGGATCGTTGATGAGACCACGGTTCCTTAGCCTGTGCTGTAGCCCAATTCAGTTGCTAACAGAACTACACATAATCCAATTAGGATTATATAGATCCAAAATCCTTCTTTTGCTGCCTCAGCTGCAGCAATGTTCCGCTTTTGTTATTTATTCGGCAACAGTATCTTGCTTGGAAGATTTCCAGCTCACTGTTCCATTATTCAAACTAAATATGTACCATTATTACGACTTAAAGTCGTCTTTGTCGATTTGGAAACTTACAGCGGTGAACCTAGTCACCTCAAGTTCTCATTTCCCCATATTCCCAGAAAGCATCCTTAGTTCGTCCAAGATACTTAAAGATGTTCTTTACATCAATCCAGTGACCATCACCTGTATTGGCCTTATAGCGTAAATATATGCTCAAAACATATGAGACATCATGTCACATACATTTCAAAAATGCACGAGTTCTGGGAGGGTTGTCAGCAGCTTTCTAGATCTATCCCAGTAGCTCTTTATTCCTAGAATAAAGCCTGCTTCTCCCAGGTATTTCATGGAGAATTTTAATGAAATCCAAGCTTTCACCAATTGTTAACATGGGAATGTCATTGATAAGAAGCAATACATCATCAATGAATAGGAAAATCATTGTCAGTGCGCTCCCATTGACATTCTTATATACACAAGAATCATCTTCGTTTTGAATGAAACCATATACCATTATGATCTCATCAAAATGTTGGTTCCAAGAACACAATACTTGCTTCAATCCATAAATGGATCGATTTAACTTGGAAACCTGTTTGCATGTTTCGACATGAAAAAACCGTCAGAATGTTGCATAAAACATCCTCCAAAAGGTTTTCGTTAAGGAAAGTAATTTTGACGGCCATCTGTCATATTTCATAAATGAAATATGCAGCACTTGCAAGCATTATCCGAATGGATTTAATCATGGCAATGGGTAAAAGGTGTCGTCATAATCGACAACATGTTGATGACGATAACCTTTCTATACAAGCCTAACTGTGTACATTTGTATGTTGCCATCCATATATGTCTTTATTGAAGACTCATTTAGTACCAATAGGCACAATGCCTTCTGGTATATCAACCAGTGTCCAAACATGATTGGTATACATGGAATCCATTTCGGACTTCATAGCACTTTGCCATATAGCGGAGTCGATACCTCGTATCACTTCCTCATACGTAGTCGGTTCAGTATCCTTAATAAGATTAATGTCTACATGAGGTGAGATCAGAAACCCATACCTCCCAAGTTGCTTTCTGACTCTCTCTGACCTACGCGGTTCTTATGTATTTGAAGATTATTGGTATAGTGTCATCCCTGATGAACTGTTGGTGTTCCGTGAGTACTCGGTGCCTGGAATAGTATTACTCCGATTTTCATCGAGTTTAACTTTCCTCCCACTTACCACTGCATTTAGGTATTCCTCTTAGGAAAACCACATAGAGAGCAACAAATTTCTTTGTTTTCTTGTGAGTTGTGGAATTAGTTTCCATAGGATAACCAATTACATAATGGGCACTTATGCGATTTGGGATGTAGTTTGGTATCATCCAAACATATGCCCAGCATTCCCAAATCTTCAGGAATGAGAAACCCGGTTTCTTTCATGTTCATATCTAATATGAAGTCTGTCTAACAGATTTTTCATGGAACCTTATTCAAAATAAGTATTGCACTGTTTAATGCGTATCCCGTGAAGGAAATTAGTAGCTCAGAGCGACTCATCATTAACCTTACCATATCCAACAAAGTTCGGTTTCTCTGTTTGGACACACCGTCAAATTGAGGTGTCCCGGGAGGAGTCCACTGTGAAAGAATACCATACTCTTTTAAGTAATCTTGAAACTCATATGTTTAAGTATTTTACACTATGGTCTGACTGTAATGTTTTTAATACTTCTACCGGTCTGTTTTCTACCTCGTGTCGAAACTCATTGATTATATCAAAAGTTTCCGACTTGTGTGTCAGAAGATACACATAACCATAATGCGATGCAACATCTGTAAAGGTTATGAAGTATTTATATTCACTTCTAGCCTAGCTAGACATGGGCCCACTTACATCACTATGAACGAGGGCTAACAGAACGGTGGCACTTGCACTTTTACCAAGTAAAAGGTGTTTTAGGCACTTTGCCTAATAAACTAGATTCGTAGACATCATTTGAATTAGAATCAAATCTGTCCTAGTATCCACTCTTCGAAAGTGTGGATATACAAGTTTTGTTAATGTGTCCCAGACAACAATGCCACTAATAAGTCTCATCTGATTAATTAAGTTTGAGCCATTTGTTTGTCATGTTTATGTTTTAGATTTGTTTATATTCAAAATATAATTACTTTTATTCACATCTAATATGTATATCTTAATATCATCTTTATAAACAAAACACCTAGTGTTCTGGAACATAAAGGTATACCCACAACCGGTTAAACTAGATATAGAGATAATGTTTCCAGTCAAACTAGGTACATTTTAACAGTTTCCTAATTTAAGTACATGCCCTGAGGGCAGTTCCAAAACTTAGGTCTCTACGGTTAAAACAGCGACTCTCGTCCCGTTTCCGACTCGCAGGTCGATCTCATCTGAAGCTAGTATCCTGCTAATCAGCAGATCCTGCACATCAGTACATATGTATTTTCCATATCCAGTATCAAAATCCAATTTTAAAACTGGTAGTGGATATATTTATAACAAACTTACCTGATGCCGGAGCCTTGCCCATCTTCATTTCCTTCATTTCTACCTTGTCCATACGACATTCACGCTTCCAGTGAACCCGTTTGTCACAATTTAGGTAGACATCTTGGGATATGTCATTTGTCTTCCCAGAAGCCCGTGATGATTTAACCTTGCCTTTTTCTTTACACCCCTAGAAGCCTTCGGGCAAGCCTTGTCCTTCTGGGATGTCGAAGTAAGATGCTCCTTGCGCTTCTTGCCCTTTTAGAAGCTCTGGCTCTGCCTCCTGGAGCATGTCCATTAACTCTCCAAGAGTTCTCTCTTGGTTGAAGATGAACCCGCCCCAGCTTTCGGGCAGAGAGTGTAAGATCAAATCTATGGAAGTCTCGGCCTCGTAGGTAATGTCTAGTTAACCTAGCTGTTCGATGTCAGTAATCATCTGCGACACATAGTGCTCGACAGATGTACCCTCTAACATACGCGAGCGTAAAAGCTTTTTTGCAATTCGTACTTCTAAGATATAAGGTTAGATCTATGAAGATCATTTGTTTCAACATCATGGTATAAAGATCTAATCCTTAATTCTGAAGACGAAATTAAGGATTCATTGCGGCAAGCATAACAGATTGAGCACTAAAGTTATCATCACAATGAGTTTTCCAAAGCTCATGCTCTACTATTTGCTCAACTCAGGGCTTAACCCCTAGAGGCCCCTCTATCAAATAGAGTAACTTCTCAACTATCAGGACTATCCTGAGATTCATTTCCAATATGAAAATAAAAGCGTAAAAGACATTTTTCACCTAGGATTATGTCCTTTGACGCTGATCTTTCAAGTCATCTTGATTGCTATAGTCCAACTATGCAATCAACGATTTCGGGTACAATCTAATGTAATGATTACTATAGTCTAACTATATAATTAACTACAATTTGATTGGTTACTTTCAAATGTATTGATTACTATTGTCCAACTATATAACCAACTAAAATGAAGTAGTTTGAATACAGTCCAACTGTTCTGTTAAAACAACAATTGAATATTAATCCAACTAATATATTTATAAATTATTAAAGACGAAAAATGAAATGAGCGCGTATTGGCAAGTATTTAAACGAAATTGTAAATTTAATACTTGCCTCCCATTATTTTTCGGCGAGCCTCTAACCCTATGTGGAGTACTCGGGAAACCTAGTTTCCTAGTGGGCTAGGATCCCGTTAAATAACACACAACCTTGACTTTGGCCAAAAAGTTGTATGAAACTTAACTAGGTAGATCTCTAAGATCAATTGGATCCCATCCAATTCCTAGATCTAGTAGGTGGACCTCCCAGTCCGAAACATATATCCAATATATGCCAATATATCCAATATATTCCCTACCCTTTTTCCTCTAAATCAACTAAGCCTTGGCTTTGGCTCAACAAGCTTAATGAAACAAGTTAAGCGTGACCCATTGACATTGGGAATGATTCGTAATCGAGGTCGATGAATAAGAAGTGACCTTGACTTTGGCCAACAAATCACAACTTGCCCAAGACGTACGATATAGAATAAAGCTTTCGTGATTCAAACACATCCGCGATGGACAAATGTCTTGACTTTGGCCAACAAACCAATGCCAATCTTGGATCTTGAGAGAGAATCACTCAATGGAAGGAAAAATGATTAATATAAAATGAGGGTTTTTGTCGCGATTTGGCAACCAATTTATTATCTTTAATTAGGTCACATCATACACCCTTAAGCATGCATTCTAAAAGCATAATAAGGCGCGAATAAATTAATAATGATATTCGGATGGATAAATAACAAACTTTGTTCCTAGAACAAATCTCTCCATTTCCCCTCTCCCGCTACACTATTCATACTTCTACCCAATTACATAATACTTCTAAAGAAACTTCATTCACATTGAGAGGAATGGTGAGAAAAGAAATACAAAGAGAATAGAGATAATAGGCTGGACATGCAGGTCCAATTTATTAAAATAATTTCCAAAATTGCCCACACCCTACTAATATCCATCCGATATACATTATTCATACAATACATCCAAGTATTCACACAAAGCATGTTATCAATCAATCTAATCCAATTAATTAATTTTGATTAATGACCATCCAATGTTCAAACAACGATTTGATTTGCGCGAGTCAAACTCGTTTAAGAATAAATACTCAAAGTAAGTATTCTTGAATTATATCGAACTACAATTTTAAATCCAATTTAAATTATATTCAATACTAATTCATATTTAATTCCAAATTAAATAATTACACTTTTAATAATGCCTTTAGACTTGGAAATGGTTTTAGGCCCAATTGGATCCAACCCAATTGGCCAAAACAAACTTGGCCCAACCAAGCACATTAAGCCCAATTACAACAATTAAATTAATTCAAGATTCCAAATTACATATTAATTCAATTAAAGTGCAATCACCATAATTAATTAATTAACCTAATGTTTCTGAAACATCAATTTAATCTAATTAATCATGCCTAATTCCCAAATTCATGTCCAACACAAAATTGGGGCAAAATCAATTCTCCAACAAAATGCTTAACTCACGGCCAAGGCAATAAAAAAAAATCATTCAATTTGATTTCAATCCAATTTAAATCAACATTCATAATTCTATCATGCCATAAACACATCCAATATGTCAAATTTTGAAAATCTACCATGAGTTCTATCTAGGGTGCATTCGGCCAAGCTAAGGAAATTAGGGAAAAAAGTTTCCAATTCATTTTCTCAATTCCTAAGATGTAAAAATCCAATTCAACATCATCCAAGCTCAACCAAACCATCAATTTAAGAAAATACATACTCCAAACATAAATTCCCAAATTAAAGTCCATAAACCCTAGATTTTCAAATCAAACTTAGATGTCTCTGATACCATTTTTAGTATTCCTAGAACATGCCACAAGATCTCTAAGAGTGATTCGTTTGTGAATTAATCAAAAGGAGTTGCGGAATACTCACATTGATCGGTTGAAGTTCAAAACTTTTTAGTGGATGTAGAAGCTTCCAAGCCTTCTTTGAGTGTTTCCAACACTTGGGTGAGTTTCCCTATCACCTTGATTCACTCCTTTATGTGCTAGCTTTGAACAAAATGAAAGAAAAATTTTCTCCTCCAAGGTTCATAGTGTTCGGCAATTGAGAGAAGAAATGGAGATGATGAATAGTTAGTCACACTTCAAAAGTTGACTCACTCTTTTATATCAAGGTTGAGTGTTAGACTTGGTTTGAGTGTATGAAAAGCAATCTAATTTTTCTCAACCAAATAACAACTTACATCACTTGTGTAGACATTTGATGTAAGTTAGTGGGCCCCACTTCAAATTCCAAATTTAAGTCGGACAATCCAACATGCAACTTCGCTCGGGCCCGAGTTCGTTTAATTCTGAATTAAATGAATTTGCCGTTGGGACTTAATTAAATCCAATTTAATTAAATAATAATGCCTCGCTGTAGGCACTGTATTTTTGCATATAAGTCCCTATGATGAGTCTCGTATGGAGGCACTACCTTTTAAGTTGCGGAAGCCGCGGGAAACGGACGTCAAAAGGGAAGAGTCGAGAATTGACACACTGTCGGATTCAATTCGCTGGATTAGCTTCGGGTTCACTTGTTGGGCCTCCGTTTTAAAACACACACCTAACCCAAGCCCATTAAATCACAATTAAAACATTTAAAACACATGTCACAAATTAAATTAAAACCAATTAAATTTAAATTAAATTAAATTGAAATTAAATTAAACTAAATCCAATTATTAAATCTAATTAAATTAAATTCCAAAATTAAAATAAATCCATTCCAAATTTAAATAATTCACTAACCAAATTTAAAGAAATTCCCCACAAAAAAATATAAATATTCTTGCCTAAAGTAATCTAATTAAATACACACATAAACTACTTGATTTCTTTCCTTATTTTAAAATCTCATGCACAACCCTAACCCTAGCTTCACAACTATAAAAAAAAAAGACAAAACTCAAACCCCACGAACGCCTCACCTCTCTCTATCCACACAAAGAACCAACCTTCACGCATAAACGAAGCCACAACAAAAGAACCCTTCACGGAATTGCCCCTTTCACGCTACACAGTTCACCTCACGACACGACACAGCCAACACAGCCTCTTCAAAGCCCTCAACCGACTCAAACGCACTCGAACCTCTCGCCCATCTCTCTCTCAAAACCAACATCAAGAAACCCTAAAGCACTCTCTCGTAGACCACAACCAGTCCACACAAACCTTGCACACAAAGACTCGCAGCCTCTCCATTAGACACCTTCACACACTGACCTAACAGCCCCTCACCAAATAAACGCACAGCTCCCATTACAAAACAAATAAACCCTAATCTCCCCCACCTCTCTCTTCCTTCACCGACCAACAAAACACCTAGCCTTGTGAATCAAACCGACACAAAAACATCAGCCCTTTAACAAACATATAATAACCACGCCACCAGCCCTCCTTCTCTCTCTAATCTCACAAACCAAAGACCACGAATCATCCATCAAACCCTTCTCGTTCAGCACCCTCTTCATGCACCATACACACATCGCACCCTAATCTGCCCTTCAACTCCACTTAACACTCATTAGCCTCGACCTCACGTCATACACCCAAGCTACAAGCGCTCCTCACTCAGCACACTGCCCTTCATCATCAACAAGTAACGTGAACAACACAGACTGCCACACTCATCTCGGTCAACTCACAGCCCACTCACATAGCCTTCATCAGCCTCCACAAACTGCCTCAAACTCACGCAAATAACAGCCCCACAAACTGCCTCAAACTCACGCAAATAACTACCCCACAACAGCCAATATTTCAAGCCTAAAACAATGCTGAAGTCAGGCCAAAACAGTCCCAAAAACCACCTTAAAACCACAAAAACAGCCCCTACACACAGCCAAAACAGTGAAAAAATAACTCTGAAGTCAGCCCAAAACAGTCCCGAACTGCACGCCCCAAACTACCTAAAACAGTCCAGTATTACCCCGAAACAGTGACCAGAATATACAACGAGAACAACATGCGTCGCTCGTTTCTGTGTCCCACAGTCTGGCGACTCCACTAGGGATAGAGAATCTTCCCCGAATAATATCTTGTAATATTATGATTTGTGATTTAAGTTAACCGTTCCTATAGTGGGTTGAAAGGGGATTAATCAAAAGCATTTTTAAGGCTAGGTAATGGTTTGGTGTCTTCCTTCACTCACTACCTTTCTATAAGGAAAAGCCGTGAAGGCACCTAGATAATCATCTACTCGTAGCCTACTTTGATGGAAAAATTGGAGGACTCGTTGTTTATTCCCGACACCAAGCCATAAGAGCCTAAGAGGTTTGGGAACTTAAGAGAGCATCGCTCCACCCTCCCTCTGGGGAATCTACAATGAGAAATCCATTTGACAGTCGGTCACACACCATAACTCGTTGGCACGTACCTTAAGGTATAAAAAAGGTGCGCTCACTTGGTCGCTCCAACCCTTGAGTGGGGAGACCTAGTTGTGGGCAATCCTTCGTCAGCGAGAGCCTTTGTCCACACCCCCGTAAACCCACATATGAACCTTAGTCGTAGAACTAATAAGGATTATTTACTTGTGCTTGTGTTTGGGAACATGGTCGTTTGGATCCATTCGGACCTTTTTTCATGAGGTATGGGCTTGTTGGTGTTAGTGTTCCTAGAACATGCCAAGGATCTAATAAGCAAGAAAATGTGTTCATAAATTCAAAATAAGTTGCGGAATTACTTACATTGAATGGATTTGAGCTTTTAAAATTTTGAGAAGAAGATCTCCAAGATCCTTCCTTTGTGTTGATTTCATGCTTTGAGTTGGTTTCCCTATCACCTTAGTTGATTCCATGAAGTGCTAGCTTTGTTGATTTTGCAACAAAATCAAAGAGAGGGGAAGAAGGAAGCTCACGCCCATTTAGAGGATATTAGGGTTTCCATTTTGTTCCAAGTTTGTTTTTGTGTGAAGCATACACAAATGAGAGAGAAAGAAGGGTTTTGGTAAAAGCCAATTTACCCTTTTCACCTAAACAATGTGGTTGGGTAAATGGTTTTTCCAAAACCATTCCAAGGTGGTTGGAAAGTGGATGGTATGGCATAAATGCCAACCACTCTCCCAACATTTGAATTCAAAATTCAAATGTCTCTACGAACATTTGCCGCGGCTCGGATCCGTTTAATCCAATTAAACGAATTCTCGTCGTTAAATAATTAAATCTAATTTAATTAAATAAGATGCCTCGCAAAAATATTACGATTGTCGTCTACGAATTAATTCTAAATTAATTCGTTCATTCATATAAAAGTCCGACTTTAATTTCGTAACGAAATCCAATTCATATTAATATATCCGAAATATTAATTTTAGCCTATACGAATAAATTAAATAGAAAAATCAAATTTAACTACTAAATTTATTCTACCGATTAATTCCAAATTAATCGCGTTCTCTCTCTTCCGAACACATTAATCCCAGATTAAATAATACCTCAATTAATCCCAGATTAATTTTCTCTCTCTTAATTAATCCCAGATAATTTTCTCTCTTAATAATCCCAGATTATTCTAATTAAATCAACTGTCATCGGTGAATCTTTGGAAGCGACCCAAGAGATCCCTGGATATGTTGGCAGTAAATATGGTCATCGGATTATCCGAATACGTGCGTACCTCGTACCACGTTCTTACCGATTTACAAGACATGGTTGGCTTCTAGCAAAGCACCGTGCCTACCCAAGTCTCCAGAAATATTCTTACTGGAATATATAATCTATGTCAGGCGTAGTATACGTAGTATTGCGTATTGCGATCCAGTATCGAATGTCACGTGCTAGGCCTAGGGCTGGAATGTGTCTGCCCCGTACGAAGCACATGTCGGATGTCTGGTAACTAGTCTCTATAATCGGATGAACATGACCTAGTCATATCATCCCGATGACTGCAGTAGTTAAGAGCACTAGTTCCGTATCCTACGTGACATCATCTCCACTATGACTGGAGTGATACTTCCGTATTGACATCACACCCAATACACTACGATTCTCAATATACCCAGCAGAGGCGTACACAGAACCGGTTAAAGCCCTGGATGACCAAAACCAAAGCATATTGATTGTAGCAAGTATTAGCGGTGCAAGTCTCAGGTTAAGACCAAATACACTTACCCTGATGTCGGACTTCCATAGACACATAGTCATACTACCAATGGAATTCCGAGGGGTCTATCCAGAGCGAAGCTGTTTTCCGTACCATCGGTAAACACAACCTCCTATCACACTTGCATAAGTATCCAATACTTAAATATATGAGAACTATGTCGTTGTGCTCCCACAACGCGCACAAGTGTAATACTAGTCTATTCCGCATTATCGATGTCCAATCTCGATAATACTACGACTAGGGATTATTTAATGATTAATCCTTCATAAACTGATACTGTCTCATATCATCTCAATCCAGGAACTAATCATTGGGACCTCCTATCATTTATACATCTAGGTGATCTAATCACAAATGATAAGAGTACAATCTCCTTGTCACATAGTTAATTTGTACAATAACACCATGATCTGTACAAATAGTGACGTTATGGGTCATAATTGTCCAACAATCTCCCACTTGGCCTATAGCCAGTCACTCGAGTGTCATACACCCGAACTATGTACGGTTCGCTCAAACTACTGAGGAAAGGCTTTCGTCAGCGGATTTGCATGATTATCGTCTGTTGCGATTTATACGATCATCACATAGTCACGATGTATGATCCGAACGAATTAGATGAATAGTCGAAGTATATATCTGGATCGTTGATGAGGACCATTAATTCCTTAGCCTGCGCTGTAGCCTAGCTCAGCTGCTAATAGAACTATATCTAATCTAATTAGATTTGTATCGACCTAGATGGCTTCTATTGCTGCCTCAGCTGCAGCAATAACCCGCATTTTTGTTTATTTGGTAACAATATCTTGCTTGGAAGATTTCCAGCTCACTGTTCCGTATTCAAACTGTATAGTACCGTTATTGTTATCGGTTAGGAAACTTGCAGTAGTGATCCCAGTCACTTCAAGTTCTCCTTCTCCATAGTTTAAGACATCATCCTTAGTTCTCTAAGATACTAACAGATGTTCTTAATATCAATCCAGTGACTATCACTTGGATTGACCTGTTTGTGACTCCATATGCTCAAAGCGTATGAGACACCAGGTCACATACATTTTTAAATGTACGAGTTCTCAGAGAATGTTAACAACTTTAAATCTATCCCAGTAGATCTTTATTCCTAGAATAAAGGTTATTTCTCCCAAGAATTCTACGGAGAATTTTCATGAAAGCCAAGCTTTCACCGATTGTAATATGGGAATATCATTTCCAAGAAATGACATATCATCATTATTTAGGACAATCACTTTCAGTGCGCTCCCACTAACCTCCTTATATACACAAGAATCATATTCGTTTTGAATCAAAACATACACCATTATGATTACATCAAAACGATAGTTCCAAGAACCCAATGCTTACTTCTATCCATACATGGATCGAATAACCTGCAAATCTTATTTGATAGTTTTGGTATGACAAAACCGTCAGGATGTTATAAACATCCTCCAAAAAGGTTTTCGTTTAAGGAAAAAGATTTTGACGTTCAGCTGCCATATTTCATGAATGAAACATGCAGCATCAGCAAGCATTATCCAAATGGATTTATCCATGGCAACAGGTAAAAGGTTTCATTGTAATCAACACAATGTTGATAATGATACCTTTCCACTACAATCCTAGCTTAGTACGTTGGTATGCTGCCATCCACGTATGTTTTACTTGAAGACTTATATAGTACCAATAGGCACAATTCCTTGCGGTACAACAACTAGTGTTCAAACATAGTTGATATACATGGAATCCATTTCGGACTCATGGCACTTTGCCATAATAGGGAGTCGATACCTTGTATCACTTCCTCATACGTAGTCAGTTGGTATTTCTCAAAAGATTGACATCTTTATGAGGTGAGATCAGAAACCATACCCCAGGTTTTTTTCTGACTCTCTCTGATCTATGTGGTTCTTGTGTATTCGAAGATTACTGGTATAGTTTCATCCATGATGAACTGTTCGTGTTTCATTGAGGACTTGGTGCCTTGAACAGTATAACTCCGATTTTCATCGAGTTTTACTATCCTCCCACTTACCACTGCATATCGGTATTCCTTTTAGGAAAACCGCATGGTGAGCAACAATTACATTGTTCTCAAGTGAGTTGTATAAGTACTATACTTTGGTTTCCCTAGGATAACCTACAATTGGCACTTATCCAATTTGGGTTCTTGTTTGGTATCATCCAAACATATGCTTAGCATTCCCAAATCAACAGGAATGAGAAAACCCGATTCTTTCCTGTTCATATCTAATATGAAGTCTGTCAAACAGATTTTCATGGAATCTTATTCAAAATAAGTATTGCACTGTTAATGTTTATCCTTTGAAGGAAAATGGTAGCTCAGAGCGACTCATGATTAACCTTATCATGTCCAACAAAATTCGGTTTCTCCGTTCGGACACACCGTCAACTGACGTGTTCCGGGAGGAGTCCTCATTGAAGAATACTTTACTCTTTCAAGTATTTGAGAAACTTATTGCTTAAGTATTTTCATCATGGTCAAACCGTGATGTTTTAATACTTTAGCCGATCTGTTTGTCTATTCGTGTCGAAACTCTAAAAGTTTCCGATTTATGTTCTTCAAAAGAAACACAACCATAACGCGATGCCACATCCATAAAGGTCACAAAATATTTATATCCACTCTAGCCTAGCTTGACATGGGCTCACTTACGTCACTATGAACAAGGGCTAATAGATCGGTGGTACTTATACTTTTACCAAGTAAAGGTGTTTTAGGCACTTTGCCCAATAAACTAGATTCGTAGACTTCATTTGAATGGAATCAAATCCATCCTAGTAACCACTCTTCAAAAGTGTGGATATACGAGTCTTGTTTAATTGTGTCCCAGACAACACTGCCACAAATAAGTCTCATCTGATCAAATCAGTTTGAGCTATTTGTTTGTCATGTTATATGTTTGAGATTTATTTATATTCAAAATATAAATATTGTTATTCACATATAATTGTTTATCTCAAAATCATCTTTATAAAATAAAACACTTTAGTGTTCTAGAATATAAAGGTATACTCGCAACGAGTTGTACTCGATATAGAGATAATATCTCTAGTCAAACTAGTTACATTACAACAGTTTCCTAATTTAAGTACATACCCGAATGGTAGTTCCTAAACATAGGTATCTATGGTAAAACAGTGACTTTCGTCCCGTTTCCTATTCGCAGATTAATCTCAATTGAAGTCAGTATCCTGCTCATAGCAGATTCAGCACATCAATGCATATTTATGTATCACACTTAGTGTTTAAAATCCAATTTTAATACTAGTAGTGAACATATTTATGACAAACATATTTGAAGTCAGAGCCTTGCCCTTCTTCAATTCCTTCATGTCTGCTTTGTCCATATGGCAGTCACGCTTCAGTGATCCCATTTGCAACAGTTTAAGCAGACATCTTGGGATATGTCCTTTGTCTTCCTAGAAGACAGTAATGATTTTGCCTTTGCCATTTTCTACATTCTAGAAGCCTTTGGCCAAGCCTTGGCCTTCTAGAATATCGAAGTAGGGTGCGCCTTGCGCTTCCTGCCTTATTGCAAACTTTGACTTTGGTCTCCTTGAGAATAGTCATTAACTCTCCAAGAGTTGTTTATTGCAATTCAATACTTCTAATATCTAAGAATAGATCTATGCAGATCCTTCAATTTCATTATCATACTTTAAGGATCTAATCCTTACTTCTGATTAGAAATTAAGGAGTCATTATGGCAAGCATAATGGATTAAGCATTAAAGTTATCATCACATGAATCTTCCAAAGATCATGCTCTACTATTTGCTTAACTCTGGGCTTAGGCCTAATATGTTATTTTATCAAATAAAGTAACTTATTAGTTTCCAGGACCATCCTGAAATTTTATTCCCAATTTGAAAATTAAAGTTGTTTAAACACATTTTCCCTAGGATAATGTTATAAACATTAATCTTCAATTTAATCTTGATTCTAATAGTCCAACTATTTAATCAATGATTTCAGGTACAATCTAATGTAATGATTACTATAGTCTAACTATATAACTTATTACAATTTTATTGGTTAAAATCAAATATATATTGATTATTATAATCCAATTATATAATCATTATAAATGATCGGTAAAATCCAAATATATGATTACTATAATCCAATTATATAATCAACTATAATTGAGGGGTAAAATTCAAATATATTGATTATTATAATCCAATTATATAATCAACTATAAATGAAGTAGTTTGAATACAGTCCAACTGTTTAATTAAAACAACAATAAATATTAGTCCAACTAATATATAATTTATTTGACGAATGATATTTGATTGAGCGCGTATGGCAAGTAACTAAACGAATATTGCAAATCTAATACTTGCCTCCCACTATTTTTCGGCGAGCCTCTAACCCTCTGTCGAGTACTTGGGAAATCATGTTTCCTAGTGGGCTAGGGTCCTGTTAAATAACACAAAATCTTGACTTTGGCCAACAAATTGTATGATACTTAACTAGGTAGATCTCTAAGATCAATTTATTATCTTTGTTAAGGTCTCATCATCATACACCCTTAAACATGCATTCTAAATACATAATAAAGCGCGTATAAATAAATAAATTAATAATGATATACGGATGGATATGTCACAAATTGTTCCTAGAATAAATCACTCCATTTCCTCTCCCCGGCTAGAACTATTCTAACTACTACCCAATTACAAAATACAATAAAGAAACCTCATTTACATTGAGGGGAATAGGTGAGAAGAGAAATACAATGAGAGGGGAGATAAAAGGCTGGACACGTAGGTCCAATTTAATAAATTCTAAACTTATTACAACAATTTCCAAAACTGCCATTGCCCTTCTAATATCCATCCGATATACATTATTCATACAACACATTCATGTATTCATACAAATCATGTTATTCAATCAATCTAATCCAATTAATTAATCTTTGAATTAATGATCATCCAATGTTCAAACAACGATTTGATTTGCGCGAGTCAAACTCGTTTAAGAATAAATACTCAAAGTAAGTATTCTTGAATTATATTGAACTACAACTTTAAATCCAATTTATTTGTATTCAATACTAATTCCAATTTAATTCCAAATTAAATATTTACACTTATTTATTTGCCTTAAAGACTTGGATTCCAAATCCAATCTTAATGGGTCTCAAAGGCCCAATAACATCCAATGTCATTTTAATTAAGGTCCAATGGGCTTTTAATTAATTCTTAAGGCATGGGCTTTGGCCATAATGGGTCAAACCCAAAATGTCAAGGCCTAATAGGAATCACCCTATTGCCAACAAATCAATTTAGGCCCATTAGGCCCAATTAAATTCTTTAAAAGGCCAAGTGATGTATTTGGACTTTATGGAATTGGTTTTGGGCCTAATTGGATCCAATCCAAGAGTCCAAAACCAAACTTAGTCAAACCAAGCCCATTAAGCCCAAATACACACTTTTAGCCTAATTCATAATTAAAGGCTTATTTACATAATTATAATATTCCAAATATCACAATTACTTTAATTAAAGTGTATTAGCCATGATTAATTAATTAAACTCAATATTTCCAAAATACCAATTAACTTAATTAATCATGCTTAATCCATCAATTCATGCTCAACAGAAATTGAAGCCAAAACACATCATTTCATGTTTACCACAAATTGAAGCTAAAACACATCATTTCATGCTCAACATGCTCTTTGATTTAACATAAACATTATTGAATTTGATTCTAATCTAATCAAACCAACAATCAACATTTAAACATGCATTTAAACACATCATTTCATGTTACACAAATCAAAAAACTGCAGTACTATTCACTGCTACATTCGGCCACACTAAGGAAAAATTAATTTTTGTTTCATTTGATTTATTTCAAATCTAATCATGCATAACTCTAAGTTATCATATTCTAAGCATGCTCAAAGCTTCAATTTGAAAGAATCATGTTCAAAACATAAAAGCCCCAAATTTTAGTCTCATGAACCCTAAAATTTTCATGCTTAAAATTGGCTCTGATACCATTGTTAGTGTTCCTAGAACATGCTAAGGATCTAATAAGCAAGAAAAGGTTTTCATAAATTCAAAATAAGTTGTGGAATTACTTACATTGAATGGATTTGAGCTTTTAAAATTTTGAGAAGAAGATCTCCAAGATCCTTCCTTTGTGTTGATTTCATGCTTTGAGTTGGTTTCCCTATCACATTAGTTGATTCCATGAAGTGCTAGATTTGTTGATTTTGCAACAAAATCAAAGAGAAGGGAGAAGGAAGCTCACGCCCATTTAGAGGATATTAGGGTTTCCATTTTGTTCCAAGTGTGTTTTTGTGTGAAGCATACACAAATGAGAGAGAGAGAAGGGTTTTGGAATAAACCAATTTACCCTTTTCACCTAAACAACGTGGTTGGGTAAATGGTTTTGCCAAAGCCATTCCAATGTGGTTGGAAATTGGATGGTATGGCATAAATGCCAACCACTCTCCCAACTACCACATTTAAAGTGGGCCCCACATTTGAATTCAAAATTCAAATGTCTCTACGAACATTTGCCGCGGCTCGGATCCGTTTAATCCAATTAAAAGAATTCTCGTCGCTAAATAATTAAATCTAATTTAATTAAATAACGATGCCTCGCAAATATATTACGAATGTCGTCTACGAATTAATTCTAAATTAATTCGTTCGTTCATATAAAAGTCCGACTTTAATTTCGTAATGAAATCCAATTCATATTAATATATCCGAAATATTGATTTTAGCCCATACGAATAAATTAAATAGAAAAATCAAATTTAACTACTAAATTTATTCTACCGATTAATTCCAAATTAATCGCGTTCTCTCTCTTCCGAACACATTTAATCCCAGGTTAAATAATACCTCAATTAATCCCAGATTAATTTTCCCTCTCTTAATTAATCCCAGATTAATTTTCTCTCTTAATTAATCCCAGATTAATTCTAATTAAATCAACTGTCATCGATGAATCTTTGGGAAGCGACCCAAGAGATCCCTGGATATGTTGGCAGTAAATATGGTCATCGGATTATCCGAATACGTGCGTACCTCGTACCACATTATTACCGATTTACAAGACATGGTTGGCTTTTAGCAAATCACCGTGCCTACCCAAGTCTCCAGAAATATTCTTACTGGAATATATAATCTATGTCAGGCGTAGTTTACGTAGTATTGCGTATTGCGATCTAGTATCGAATGTCACATGCTAGGCCTGTGGCTGGAATGTGTTTGCCCCTTACGAAGCACATGTCGGATGTCTGGTAACTAGTCTCTATAATCGGATGAACCATGACCTAGTCATATCATCCCGATGACTGCAGTACTTAAGAGCACTAGTTCTGTATCCTACGTGACATCATCTCCACTATGACTGGAGTGATACTTCCGTCTTGACATCACACCCAATACACTACGATTTTCAATATACCCAGCAGAGGCGTACACAGAACCGGTTAAAGCCTTGGACGACCAAAACCAAAGCATATTGATTGTCGCAGGTATTAGCGGTGCAAGTCTCAGGTTAAGACCAAATACACCTACCCTGATGTCGGACTTCCATAGACACATAGTCATACTACCAATGGAATTCTGAGGGGTCTATCCAGAGCGAAGCTGTTTTCCGTACCATCGGTAAACACAACCTCCTATCACACTTGCATAAGTATCCAATACTTAAATATATGAGAACTATGTCGTTGTTCTCCCACAACGCGCACAAGTGTAATACTAGTCTATTCCGTATTATCGATGTCCAATCTCGATAATACTACGACTAGAGATTATTTAATGATTAATCCTTCATGGACTGATACTGTCTCATATCATCTCAATCCAGGAACTAATCATAGGGACCTCCTATCATTTATACATCTAGGTGATCTAATCACAAATGATAAGAGTGCAATCTCCTTGTCAAATAGTTAATTTGTACAACAACACCATGATCTGTACAAATAGTGACGCTATGGGTCATAATTGTCCAACAGTTGGGCCATTTAAACTGGGAAAAGAACATATCTTATGATGATTGGGCCAAAAGCTTCTAAAACGCCAATGGGCCATTATATGCTTGTGTTTGGGAACATTGTCGTTTGGATCCATTCGGACCTTTTGTCATGAGGTATGGGCTTGTTGGGCCATTTAAACTGGGACAAGAACGTATCTTATGATGATTGGGCCAAAAGCTTCTAAAACGCCAATGGGCCATTATTTGTTTGTGTTTAGGAACATTATCATTTGGATACGGTTGGACTTCTTGCCATGAGATGTGAACTTGTTGGGCCATTTAATCTGGGACGAGTTCACTCCTATGACAGTTAGGCCAAAAGCTTCTAAAATGATGATGGGCCGATTTGTGTGAAAATTTTAATGAGTTGATATATTCCTTGTATCGCATGCATCTCATGCACCTAATGCATACACGCATCATGCTAACCCCTTGTGTTAAAAAAAAGCCATCATAGATTCCCGTTGGGTTAGGGAAGAAGGAAGACTCACCAAAAGGCCGATAGCAAACATGAGCGGATCAGAGAATGAGGTATCCCGTATGGATCGATTGGAGACCAAAGTAGCCGAAATTATTGAGATATTGCAAGTTCTGACTAATGTTGTGGCCAGTTTGGCCGAACCCCTTATAGCCAATAACGGAAAGATGTGCAACCAGAATGGAAAGACCATTGGGAAACCTTCAAGGACCAGGCCCACTCCTTCTGAGATTGCCCCTATCAGAAACAGATGATTCTCCAATCTTGGTAGACCTTTGTCAGAGGTATTTAAAGAGCCGAGGAGGCGAGGACTCCTAAATCCCTTAGAGCCTATACCACTTCCAAACCATGTGCCACGCTACCTTAATCTGAACCTTTACTGTTACTTCCACCAGCAAAGAGGCCATGAAACCAACAACTGTACCCGCCTTAGGCAAGAGATCCAAAACCTCATTGATGCCTATAAAATACCCGACCCGGAAAAAGAACAACCCATCACACACAGGAAACCTCCACCCACCAACATGATGAACTCTGGCCTACCCGACAGCCTTGTCTTCCAAACCCACAACCACCAAAATTCTCGCATGGGGATATGGGACAACAGTGGTGAAGGTGAAACAGAGCAGAAGAGGGATTTTTGGAAGAACTTCTCAGACAGTGACGAATCGGAGGTTGCAAAAAGAGGAAGTGAATGGGAGGAGGAACTATTGTACCTAGAGAAGCTGATGGTCGAAGGAAGCAAGAAAACAAGGGGAGACGAAGTTGCAAATTATGGGGATGCTTGTTTCCCAGATCTTATTCAATTATGATCCAGTATTTATAATATAGACATTGATTTTGTCTACTTGTTCGAACCATTTCTTAATGATAATAAAGACGTTCACTTCGTTTACTTGCCTGAGTCATTTCCTTTCAACCTACAACATGAGTATATTTGATAAGAGCATTCAACCTTGGTACTATGATACTCAGTGATGTTTAGAACACGGGGAACCCTCGGAAGGAGCAAGCAGAAAAGATAAGATAGCCATTCAGAAAATGGGAAATAGGGCAGTGAGACTGTCAGATTTGGAAGGGAATGAGTTCACCGAGCCGATCAACGTAGACAAATTAAAGCAGTACTTTGCCTGAGGAAGAGAAGACCAAGCAGTCACCAAGGGAATTGACAGAAGACCTAACCCAACGTGATAGGAAATTCATCCATGCATGTATATATACACGTAACGCACTTGCATTCTTTTTGTGTTTTGTTTTCTTTGTATTCACAGGTTTCAACGGAGAAAAAAGTGAAAGCGGTAAATGCAAGCCAACCAGAAACGGTAGCAGTACAGTGTCATCAGTTCTAGGAATGAATCATGGGGTTGAGGCCCACATCAGTCTCAGGAATGAATCAGAATCAGTATCAGTCTCAGGAATGAATAAAAAATCAGTATCAATTTCAGGAATGAATCACCGGGTTGAGGCCCGCATCAGTATTAGTCTCAGGAAAGAATCCCAAGGTTGAGGCCCATATCAATATAAGTTCCGGAATGGATCTCAGAGGACGAAGCCCATATTATCACCAGTAGAAAGGAAGAATTCCATAGAGTGAGCGAAAAAAAAAACAAAAAATGAGTGAGAGTGAGAAGTCTTTGATGGTTGAGCATATGTCCGGTGATGACATTATTTGCTATATGGAGAAGCCTTAGAAACGATAAGTGCGAGACATGCTCTCATCCGGTACTCTGAATGGATTGATCTCAGCTGGACTCGCGAGCACTTGATTACGGGATCTCAACAGTGGAAACCTGAGTGGTTGGCAAGATGACTAGTCGAAGGGATGATGGATTGGTGAATGAATGTTTGCCTGGATGTCCACCCTGGTTTACTTATGCTACGATATATGATATGGTTGGAAATAAAGAAAGAGTCTCTGCGATGAAAATATAGAAAAAATAGACCGCATATAACCGATAAGCGTGAAGATACACATGGGTGAGTATTAGGACCACCATGAGGAGAAATGCTACCTTAAAGGGTAGGTGTGTCAAAGAAAAAAAAAGGAAAGAATGAAAAGAAAGAGACGAAAGAAAAAAAGAAGAAGACCATATCATGTTGAGTATGACGAAGTAATCACAGAGTGTGATCGAGACATCTAGACTGGTTAGACCCACCGATTCGATTCTCTGAAATGAAATCATCGAGTTGGCTCACTAAAGGAATAAGATGCGAAAGAGCCTTGGCACACACACACTAGGAGTCTAGTTCAGATCACCTATTCAGAGGATCAGAGTTGAGTGTATCAAGTTCTTTGAAGGTTCTCAGGTTTCGATGCGAAAGCATTCGTTGAGGACGAAAATATGTCTAGCTATCAGGATTATCTCATGAGAGGCAGTATAATATGTTGAAATGAAACATCACATCACTGGTGTCAGTCTTGCCGGGTATGGCACTCTGGGGGCGAGGCCCACATATTTATCAGAATCAGTCTTTCCAGGTATGGCGCTCTGGGGGCAAGGCCCACTTTAGTTCAGAATCAGTCTGGCCGAGTATGGCACTCTGAGGGCGAGGCCCACTTTAGTTCAGTATCAGTTTTGCCGAGAATGGTAATCCGAGAATGGAGCAAGGTTCGAGAATGAACAATCCAAGAATGGTGCAAGGCTCGAGAATGGACAAGCCAAGAATGGCAATCCGAGAATGAAATAAGGTTCGGGAATGAACAAGCCGAGAATGGCACTCCAAGAATGGAACACAGTTCGGTAATGAACAATCCGGAAATGACACTCCGAGAATGGAACACAGTTTGGGAATAACAAGCCGGGCAGTCTTGCCAGGTATGGCACACCGGGTACAGAGACATCAGTATCAGTTTTGCCGGGTATGGCACTCCGGGTATGGAGACACATTATCAGTATCAGTTGGGGTTGAGGCCCACATTATCAGTATCAGTTTGGGGTCGAGGCCCACATAAGTATTAGCTTGGGGGCGAGGCCCACAACATCAATATCAGATTTGGGGATGAGTCCCAGGGTCGAGACTCACATCAGCGTCAGTATCAGATTTAGGGGATAAGTCCTGGGGCGAGGCCCATATCAGCATCAGTTTTGGGGATGAGTCCTAGGGTCGTGACCCACATCATCAGTAGTTTTGGGGATGAGTCCCAGGGTCGAGGCCCATATCATCATCAGTATTAGTTTCGGGGATGAGTCATAGGGTTGAGGCCCACATCAGTATCATTTTCGAGATGCGTCCCAGGGCCGAGGCCCACATTTTGTCAGGGATATTGGGATGCGTCCCATGGTCGAGGCCCCCATTGTCAGTTGCTGCTATTGGGATGCGTCCCAGGATCGAGGTCCACTGCATCATTAGTTTCGGGATGCATCCCAGGGTCGAGGCCCATTTTGTCAGTGGTATTGGGATGCGTCCCAGGGTCGAGGCCCCCGTTGTCTGTTGCAGATATTGGGATACGTCCCAGGATCGAGGTCCACTGCATCATTAGTTTCGGGATGCGTCCCAGGGTCGAGGCCCATTTTGTCATCAGTATTGGGATGCATCCCAGGGTCGAGGCCCCCGTTGTCCGTTGCAACTATTGGGATGCGTCCCAGGATCGAGGTCCACTACATCATCATTTTCGGGATGCGTCCCAGGGTCGAGGCCCACATGTTGTCAGCTGTATTTGGATGCGTCCCAGGGTCGAGGCCCCCGTTGTCGGTTGCAGCTATTGGGATGCGTCCCAGGATCGAGGTCCACTGCATCATCATTTTCGGGATGCGTCCCTGGGTCGAGGCCCACATTTTGTCAGCGGTATTGGGATGCGTCCCAGGGTCGAGGCCCCCGTTGTAGGTTACAGTTATTGGGATGTGTCCCAGGATCGAGGTCCACTGCGACATCAACTCAGCTCGAGGCAGGAGGCAAGTCAGGTGGCAGCTGGCGAGCTAGGTAAGTAAAATGCATTGCATAAATTTTGAAAGGATTGTCATTGTCACACACTGCACAAGTCCCATCAAAGTGGGGGCCACTGTAAGCACTGCATTTTTGCATATAAGTCCATATGATGAGTCTCGTATGGAGGCACTACCTTTTAAGTTGCGGAAGCCACGGGAAAACGGACGTCGGAAGGGAAGAGTCAAGAATTGAATCACTGTCGGATTCAATTCGCTGGATTAGCTTCGGGTTCGCTTGTTGGGCCTCCGTTTTAAAACACACACCTAGCCCAAGCCCATTAAATCACAATTAAAACATTTAAAAAACATGTCACAAATTAAATTAAAACCAATTAAATTGAAATTAATTTAAACTAAATCCAATTATTAAATCTAATTAAATAAATTCCAAAATTAAAATAAATCCATTCCTAATTTAAAAAATTCACTCACCAAATTTAAAGAAATTCCCCACCAAAAATATAAAAATTCTTGCCTAAAATAATCTAATTAAATACACACATAAACTACTTGATTTCTTTCCTTATTTTAAAATCTCATGCACAACCCTAACCCTAGCTTCACAACTATAAAAAAAAGGACAAAACTCAAACCCCACGAACGCCTCACCTCTCTCTATCCACACAAAGAACCAACCTTCACGCATAAACGAAGCCACAACAAAAGAACCCTTCACGAAATTGCCCCTTTCACGCTACACACTTCACCTCACGACACAGCCAACACAGCCCCTTCAAAGCCCTCAACCGAATCAAACGCACTCGAACCTCTCACCCATCTCTCTCTCAAAACCAACATCAAAGAAACCCTAAAGCACTTTCTCATAGACCACAACCAGTCCACACAAACCTTGTACACAAAGACTCGCAGCCTCTCCATTAGACACCTTAACACACTGACCTAACAGCCCCTCACCAAATAAACGCACAGCTCCCATTACAAAACAAATAAACCCTAATCTCCCTCACCTTTCTCTTCCTTCAACGACCAACAAAACACCTAGCCTTGTGAATCAAACCGACACAAAAACATCAGCCCTTTAACAAACATATAATAACCACGCCACCAGTCCTCATTCTCTCTCTAATCTCACAAACCAAAGACCACGAATCATACATCAAACCCTTCTCGTTCAGCACCCCCTTCACGCACCATACACACATCGCACCTTAATCTGCCATTCAACCCCACTTAACACGCCATTAGCCTCGACCTCACGCCATACACCCCAGCTACAAGCGCCCCTCACTCAACACACTGCCATTCATCATCAACAAGTAACGTGAACAACACAGACTGCCACACTCCTCTCGGTCAACTCACAGGCCACTCACATAGCCTTCATCAGCCTCTACAAACTGCCTCAAACTCACACAAATAACAGCCCCACAAACTGCCTCAAACTCACGCAAATAACAACCCCACAACAGCCCATATTTCACGCCTAAAACACTGCATGAAGTCAGCCCAAAACAATCCCGAAAAACCACCTTAAACCCACACAAAAATAGCCCCTACACACAGCCAAAACAATGAATAAATAACTCTGAAGTCAGCCCAAAATAGTCCCGAACTGCACGCCCCAAACTACCCAAAACTGTTCAAAATTACCCCGAAATAGTGACCAGAAAATACAGCGAGAACAGCATGCGTCCCCTAATTTCTGTGTCCCACACTCGCAATATTATTACGTAAGTCACTTACGAATTAATTCTAAATTAATTCGTTCGCTTGAATTAAAATCCAATTTTAATTCCGCGTTGAAATCTAATTTCAATTAATATATCTAATATATTATTTTAGCCCAATTAATTAAATAGTAAAATCTAATTTCACTATCAAATTCATTTTGTCGAATAATTCCAAATTAATCGCATTCTCTCTTCTAGTCGAATCAATCCTAGATTAATTCTTGACACAATTAATCCTAGATTAATTTTCTCTTTGGTAATTAATCCCAGATTAATTTTTCTCTTATAATTAATCATAGATTAATTTTCTGTTCGAGTCAAATCTCATCGGTGAATCTTTGGGAAGTGACCCAAGAGATCCCTGGATATGTTGGTAGTAAATACGGTCATCAGACTATTCGAACACGTGCTTACCCGGTACCACGTTCCTACCGATTTACAAGACATGGTTGGCTTTTACCAAAGCACCGTGCCTACCTAATTCTCCAGAAATATTCTTCTCCAAAATACAAGATCTTTGTCAGGCGTAGTATACGTAGTATTGCATATTACGATCCAGTATCGGATGTCACATGCTAGGCCTATGGCTGGAATTGTGTCTGCCCTGTACGAAGCATATATAAGATCTCTGGCAACTAGTCTCTATAATCGAATAATCATGACCTAGTCATATTATGCCGATGACTGCAGTACTTAAGAGTACCAGTTTTGTATCCCTGCGTGATCATCATCTCCATATGACTGAAGTGATACTTCCATCTTGACATCACACCCAATACACTACGATTCTCAGTATACCCAGAAAAGGCATACACAGAACCTGTTAAAGCCCCGAACGACCACTACCAAAGTATACTGATTGTTGCAAGTATTAGCAATGCAAGTCTTAGGTTAAGACCAAATACACCTACCCTGATTCGGATTCGCATAGACACATATTCATACTACCAATGGGATTCCGAGGGGTCTATCCAGAGCGAAGCTGTTTTCCGTACCATCGGTAAACAGAACCTCCTATTACACTTGCATATGTATCCAATACCCAAATATATGAGAACTATGCCATTACACTTCCATAACATGCACAAGTGTAATACTAGCCTATTCCACATTTTCGATGTCTAGTCTCGATAATACTATGACTAGTGATATTTAATGATTAAAACTTACTTGGATTAATACTGTCTCATATCTTATTAATTCGATACTAATCATATGTACTTTTATCATTTATATATCTCGGTAATCCAATTACAAATGATAAAAGAGCAATTTCCTTTGTCACATTGTTAATTTGTACAACAACACCATGTTCTGTACAAATAGTGATCTATGGGTCATAATTGTCCAACAGTGATCATAGACAGGTTGAACTTGATGAAGTAAAACATGGTACTAATGAACCAATGGAGGAACCTGAAGTTCAATAAGATGAAGAACCTTCAACACACACACTCTGTAGGTGGCAAATGGTATCTAGACCTCCTGAACGCTTGTATTTGATACAAGAAAAGATTCTCGATGTTATCTTAGTTGAAGAGACTTCCTTTTTTACCTATAGAGAATCGATGTTGGATATCGACTCCGTGAAGTGGCAATACACCATGAAATCTGAGATAGACTCAATGCATGAGAATCAAGTTTGGAACTTGGTTCCCTTCCTGAAGGGAATTGTTCCTATTGGTTGTAAATGGATTTACGAAAGGAAGTGAGAGCCTGATGGATAGGTTGAAACCTTTAAGGCCCGACTGGTAGCTAAAGGTTACTCGCAGCGACCTGATGTCGACTACGATGAAACTTTTTCGTCAGTTGCGATGCTAAACTATATAAGGATTTTATTATCTATCGCCGCTTACAATGATTACGAGATTTGGAAAATGAATGTCAAAACGGATTTTCTAAATGGATTTCTTGATGAAAAAATCTATATGGAACAACCAGATGGTTTTACATCCAGCGAGAACTCGGGCATGGTATACAAGCTGAATAAGTCCATTTATGGACTTAAACAGGCTTCACGAAGTTGGAATCATCGATTCGATGAGATAATCAAATTATCTGGTTTTCTCAAGAATTCGGAAGAATCCTATTTGTATAAGAAGGCCAGTGGGAGTATTGTTGTATTTTTAATTCTCTATGTTGACGACATCCTTATCATTGGGAATGATATCTGGATGATACAAGGCATCAAAGCTTACCTCTGTAAGAATTTCTCCAAGAAGGACCTAGGTGAAGCTTCTTATGTCTTAGGCATAAAACTATAGAGATAGAGAAATGAAGGGTATTGGGTTATCCCAATCAACGTACATAGATAAAATCATTGAATGGTATAATTTTGGTAACTGTAAGACAACAAACATACCGTTCAGACATGGCTTACATCTTTCAAAGAAGATGTGTCCACAAACAGAAGATGAGAATATTAGAATGTTGAATCAGCTTTATGCTTCGTGTTTGGGCAGCATCATGTATGCCATGTTATGTACTAAGCCTGATATCAGCTTCGCAGTTAGTGTGACCAGCAGGTATCAGTCCAATCCAGGAAATGACCATTGGATGGCCATTAAATATATCCTTAAGTATCTTAAAGGTACTAAGGGTAAGTTTATTATATATGGAGGAAACGAACTGCAAGTGAATGGGTATACTGATTCTGATTTCCAATCGGTTCCTGATGATAGAAAGTCTACATCAGGATTTGTGTTTACCCTTAACGGAGGTGCAGTTTGTTGAAAGAGTTCCAAACAGGGGTCAACAGTTGATTCTACCACAGAGGTAGAATATATCACAGCTTCTGAAGTTGCAAAGGAAGCTGTATGGATTATGAACTTTATCACAGTATTGGGAGTAGTCCTAAGTATCAAGAATCTGATTCCGTTATACTGTGATAATACCGGAGCCATTGCGCAAGCAAAAGAAACAATGGCGCATCAAAAGTCGAAGTATGTAGAACAAAAGTACCACATCATTCGAGAGATTATGTCGTGAGGAAACATTGTCGTGTGCAAGGTACCGATTGAAGATAATGTAGCAGACCCGCTTACGATGGCCATACCTCCGAAGTTATTTGATAAACATGTGGAGTCGATGGGTATTAGATACAATCGATTTTGGCACTAGAGTAAGTATGAGATTTTTTAGGGTTGGTGCATTGAGCTCCAATTGTATTATGTATTTCCCTATAAATACTAATGTAACATTTTATTATGAATAAAATAAAAAGTTTCTATTATATAACTGTTAGACAATTATGACCCATAGCGTCACTATTTGTAAAAGACATTGTGGTTTTTGTATAAATTAATTATGTAGCAATGGAAATTGCATTTTATCATTTTGTAATTTGATTACTTAAATATATAAATGATAAAAGTTCATATGATTAGTTCCGGATTATAAGATATGAGACAGTATCAATCCATAAAGGTTTAATCATTAAATATCCCTAGTCGTAGTATTATCGAGAATGGACATCGATAATGCGGAATAGACTAGTATTTCACTTGTGCGTGTTATGGAATCGTAACAGCATAGTTCTCATATATTTAAGTATTGGATACTTATGCAAGTGTGATAGGAGGTTGTGTTTACCGATGGTACGGAAAAAGCTTCGCTCTGGATAGACCCCGCTCAATCTTTTTGGTAGTATGACTATGTGTCTATGGGAGTCCGCATCAGGGTAGGTGTATTTGGTCTTAACCTGAGACTTGCATCGCTAGTACTTGCGAAAATCAATAAGCTTTGGTTTTGGTCGTCCAGGACTTTAATAGGTTTTGTGTACGCCTCTTTTGGGTTTATTGAGAATCGTAGTGTATTGGGTGTGATGTCAATATGAAAGTATCACTTCAGTCATATGGAGATGATGATCAAGCAGGGATACAGAGCTGGTACTCTAAATGGTTGCAACCATCGGGAAAATATGACATGGTCATGATTATCCGATTAAAGAGACTAGTTGCTTGTAATCCGATATATGCTTCGTACGGGGCAGACACTATTCCAGCCATAGGCCTTCCATGTGACATCTGATACAGGATCGCAATATGCAATACTACGTATACTACGCCTGATACAGATTATATATTCCATTAAGAATATTTCTGGAGAATTGGGTAGGCACGGTGCTTTGCTAGAAGCCAACCATGTCTCGTAAATCGATAAAAACGTAGTACGAGGTACGTACGTGTTTGGATAGTCCGACGAGCGGATTTACTGCCAACATATCTAGGGATCTCTTGGGTCGCTTCCCGAAGATTCACCGATGACGTATGATTCAAGCATAATTAATCTGGGATTAATTACAGAGAGATTTTATCTAGGATAAAATACTATTTGAAGAGAGAAAATGATTAATTTGGAATTAATAGATAAAATAATATATTCGATGTATTAAACGAAATTAGATTTCGACGCGGAATCAAAATTGGATTTTAATTCGGGCAAACGAATTAATTTAGAATTAATTCGCGAGCGACGTGAATAGTAATTTTGCTAGGCATAATTATTTAATTAAATTTGATTTAATTACGTCGCAACGGAAAGTTTGTTAATTCGAAATTAGCGAACCCAAGCCCGGGAGTGTTTGCGGGCCCACTCGGATTTCGAATCAAGTGGGACCCACATGTCACATCACTTGTCACTTTAATTAACTTTTTGGTGATGGGTTTTGGTGAAGGAATGATGATGACTTGCCTTACACTCAAGTTGATGGAATGATTGACTATTACCTAAACTTGGTTTTGGTATATGTTTAATTTTGATTTTTGAATATCAAAACAACCAAGTCAACTTTTTCACTTCATCTATTTCCTCTCAACTCAACTCACGGTTTTAGAGCAAATTTTTCCCCAAAAATTTTCTTCATTTCCGTGACTTTCCAAGGAGATTTAGAAATTTGTAGCAAATTTTCTAAAGTGCTAGCACACCAAATGAATCATCCAAGGTGATAGGGAAACCATCCCAAAGCTTGGAATAAACTCATAAAGCTTGGAGCTTGGACTCTTCCCAAAGATGAGCTTGGCTAAAAACTTGGAAGAAAAGTTTTGTATTTGACGCATCTTAAATCCGCTCATTGTAAGTATGATTCCTCCGCTATACTTCTTTATGTATTCACTTTATTTTCATTCTTATATTGATCTTGGATGAGTCTTAGAGACCAACAATGGTATCAGAGCCTTGAATAAGCATGAAAATTGAATTTAGGGTAAAATTTGGGTAAATTTGATTTGAGCATGATTTAACCAAATTGTTTGTTTGAGCATGCTTGTATATGGATAACTTGGAGTTATATGTGATCAATTTGAAGAAAATTTAATTGGATTAAATTTTCCCAATTCGGTATGATTGTCGAATGCAATACAAACCTTAATGTCATGGTATTTTTGTTCTTTTGATCATTGGATGAGTTTAAAGACTTGGGATAAATTGATTAATGATTTATTGGATTGAAATCGAAATCGGTTTAAAAAACCCCAAAATGTCGTGACCTAGATGAGCATGTAATGAGATGATTTTTTGTTTCAATAATGTTGGACATGTGTTGAACAATTAAAGCATGATTAATTGATTAAATTGATATTTTGGAAATGTTAATTTAGATAATTAATTAATATAATACACTTTAATTAATTAAATTATGAAATTTGGAATTTTAAAATTTAATTAGTTGGGCTTAATTAAGAATTGGGCTTAAAATGTTGTATTTGGGCCTAATGGGCTTGGTTGGGCCAAGTTGGTTTAGGTCAATTGGATTGGATCCAAATTGGGCCTAATCATTCCATTAAGTCCAAATATGACAAATGGGCCTTTTATGTTTAATTGGGCCTTATGGGCCGAAATTGGTTTCTTGGCAAATAAGGTGATTCCTTAATTGGGCTTTGGTATTTGGGTTTGACCCATATTGACCAAAGTCATACCTTAAGAAATTAATTGAAAGCCCATTGGACTTTAATTAATTGGGCTTTGAAACCCATTTAGATTAGATTTGGAATCTAAGTCGTAAAGGCACATTAAACGTGTAGTTATTTAATTTGGAATTAAATATATAGAATTAGTATTGAATACGAATTAAATTAGATTTAAATTGTAGTTCGATATAATTCAAGAATTCGTACTTTGAGTACTTATTCTTAAACGAGTTGGGCTCGCGCAAAATCAAATCGTTGTTTGAACATTGGATTATCACTTTATTCAAGATTAATTAATTGGATTAGATTGATTGAATAACATGATTTGTGTGAATACATGGATGTGTTGAATGAATAATGTATATCAGATGGATATTAGAAGGGAAAGGGCAATTTTGGAAATTGTTGTAAATTTAGAATTTATTAAATTGGACTGTGTGTGTCCAGCCTTATCTCTCTTGATTCTTTGTATTCTCTTCTCACCTAATTCCCCTCAATATTAATGAGGTTTCTTTAATTGTATTATGTAATTGGGTAGAAGTAAGAATAATGCTAGCTGGGGAGAGGAAATGGAGTGATTTGTTCTAGGAACAATCTGTAAGATATCCATCCGCATATCATTATTAATTTATTTTCGCGCCTTATTATGCTTTTAGAATGCATGCTTAAGGGTGTATGATGAGACCTAACAAAGATAATAAATTGGTTACCAATTTACGTGAAAAACCCTAAACAAATATTAAGCATTTTCCTTCCATTGAGTGATTCTTACTCAAGATCCAAGATTGGCACTGGTTTGTTGGCCAAAGTCAAGACCTTTGTCCATCGCGGATGTGTTTGAATCATGAAGGCTTTGTTCCATATCGTATGTCTTGTCCAATTTGTGATTTGTTGGCCAAAGTCAAGATCACTTCTTGTCCATCGACATCGATTACGAAGCTTTCCAAAGTCAATGGGTTCCGCTTAACTGGAATCATTAAGCTTGTTGTGCCAAAGCCAAGGCTTAGTTGATTCAGAGGAAAAAGGTTAGGAAAATATATTGGATATATTGGCATATATATTGTATATATGTTTCGGACTTGGAGGTCCACCTACCAAATCTAGGAATTGGATGAGATCCAATTGATCTTAGAGATCTACCTAGTTAAATATCATACAACTTGTTGGCCAAAGTCAAGGTTGTGTGTTATTTAACGGGATACTAGCCCACTAGGAAACTAGGTTTCCCGAGTACTCAACAGAGGGTTAGAGGCTCGCCGAAAAATAGTGGGAGGCTAGTATTGAATTTGTAATTTCGTTCAAATACTTAGCTTTACGCGCTTTCAATTATTTCATCAATTATTTTATTAGTTTGACTAATATATTATTATTTTTCTTGTAACAGTTAGACTGTACCCATACATCGTTAATCGAATAGTTGGACTATTGCGGTTAAGATGACATGAAAGTTAAGCATTAGGGATTTTATCATGGGTGACAACGTCTTTAATGGCACAAACTTTCAGGACTGGGATATGAATCTCAGAATTTTTCTAGGATCCGAGAAGTTACTCTACACTATAGAGCGACCTCTTGGGCCTATGCCCCGACCTGATCAGTTGCTTGAGCTAGAGCTTTGGAAGACTCATAGCGATGACAATGCGACTGCTCAATCGGTAATGCTTGCCGCTATGACTCCGTATTTCCGTCGTCAAAACAAGGGATTGGATCCCTATGAGATGATGGCGAAGTTGCATGATCTTCACCGATCTAACCTTAGATCGCAAAGATATGAGTTGTAGAAGAATCTCTTCCGCGCACGCATGTCAGAGGGTACGTCTATTGAGCACCATGTGACACAGATGATTGCTGACATTGAGCAGCTTGGACAGATGGGCATAGTCTTCGAGGCTGAGACTTCAGTAGATTTGATCCTACAGTCTCTCCCCGACACTTGGAGTAGGTTCATCATGAACTACAACATGTTGAACCAAGACTAAACTCTTGGAGAGTTGATGTCCACTATGCGTGAGGCAGAAAAGGAGCTCCTTAAGGGCAAGAAGCGCAAGGCGCACTTTGCTTCAACATCTCAGACTCCGAGGGCTTGGCCCAAGGTGACTAGAGGTGTTAAGAAGAAGAAGCATAAGAAGAAGGGCAATGCCAAATCGTCAAAAGGTTCTGGGAAACCGAAGGACAAATCCCAAGATGTTTGTCTCCAGTGCGACAAGTGGGGTCATTAGAAGCGTGACTGCCGTGAGTACAAGGCACACATGAAGGAAATCAAAGCGGGCAAAGCACCGGCTTTAGGTATGTTTGTTATAGAAATAAACATGTCTACTACTAGTTTTAAAAATTGGATTTTTGATTCTGGTTGTGGAACTCATATATGTACTGATGTGCAGGATCTACAGATTAGCAGGAGACTGGCCTCAGGAAAGATTGACCTCCACGTTGGAAATGGGACACAGGTCGCCGTTTTGGCCGTTGGCACTTTTGTTTTGGAACTGCCCTCGGGGCATGTACTTAAACTTACAGACTGTTATTATGTACCTAGTTTGACTAGGAATATTATTTTTGTATCTATGTTAGCCCAATGTGGGTATACTTTTGTATTTAGAAACACTGGGTGTTTTATGTATAAAAATGTTATGGAAATTTGCACTGCTGATGTAAATAATGGTCTATATATTTTGAATATGAATCAATCTCAAATATATAATGTAACAAACAAAAGGCTTAAAGTAAGTAACAAAGATGAAACTTACATGTGGCATTGTCGTCTGGGACACATAAACAAGACACGTATATCCACACTTTTCAAGAGTGGGTACTTGGACGGATTTGATCCAAATTCATATGACGTCTGCGAATCTTGTTTATTAGGCAAGATGCCTAAATCACCTTTTAGCGGTAAAGGTGTACGTGCCACCGAACTGTTAGCCATTGTTCATAGTGATGTTTGTGGGCCCATGTCTAGCCAGGCTAGAGGTTGATATGAATACTTCGTAACCTTTACGGATGATGCATCGTGTATCTGTATCTTATGAGACACAAGTCGGAAACTTTTGAGAAATTCAAAGAGTTTCGACACGAAGTAGAAAAACAAACAGGTAAAAGTATTAAAATATTACGATCGGACCGTGATGGCGAATACTTGAGCAATTAGTTTCTTGATTACTTGAAAGAATATGGTATTCTTTCACATTGGACTCCTCCCGGAACACTGCAATTAAACAGTGTGTCCGAACGGAGAAACCGAACTTTGTTAGACATGGTAAGGTCTATGGTGAGTCGCACAGAGCTACCTATTTCCTTCTGGGGATATGCATTGAACAATGCAATACTTATTTTGAATAAGGTTCCGTCAAAGTCTGTTCAACAGACTCCGTATGAAATATGGACAGGAAAGAAACCGGGTTTCTCATTCCTAAAGATTTGGGGTTGCTGGGGATACGTCAAACATTTGGAAGGTACCAAACTTGAACCCAAATCGGATAAATGCCTATTTGTAGGATATCCTAGGGAAACCAAAGGATATTACTTCTATCACCCACAAGAGAACAAAGTATTGTTGCTCTACATGCGGTTTTCCTTGAGAAGGAATTCCTAAATGCAGTGATAAGTGGGAGGAAAGTAGAATTCGATGAAAATCGGAGTGATACTGCTCCTGGCACAGAATCCTTAACGGAACATGAACAGTCCATCAGGGATGAGACTGTACCACAATCTTCAAATACACAAGGATCGCTTAGGTCAGAGAGAGTCAGAAAACAACCTGAGAGGTATGGGTTTCTGATCTCACCTCATGTGGATATTAATCTTATTGAGGAAGATGAGCCGACTACGTATGAGGAAGCGATACAAGGTATCGACTCCGGTTTATGGCAAGATGCCAAGAATTCCGAAATGGATTCCATGTACACCAACCAAGTTTGGACACTGGTTGATGCACCAGAAGGCGTAAAGCCTATTGGATGCAAATGGGTCTTCAAGAGGAAGACTGACATGGATGGCAACGTACAAACGTACAAAGCTAGGCTTGTAGCGAAAGGGTATCATCAACGACATTGTGTCGATTACGACGAAACGTTTTCACCTGTTGCCATGATTAAATCCATTTGGATAATGCTTGCTATTGCTGCATATTTCGATTACGAGATATGGCAGATGGACGTCAAAACCGCTTTCCTTAACGAAAACCTTTTGAAGGATGTTTATATGCAACAACCTGACGGTTTTGTCGTACCAAGACTTGCAAACAAGGTTTGTAAGTTAAATCGATCCATTTATGGATTGAAGCAAGCATCGCTTTCTTGGAACCAATGTTTTGATGAGATCATAAAAGAATATGATTTCGTTCAAAACGAGGATGATCATTGTGTATATAAGAAGGTTAGTGGGAGCGCACTGACATTCATTGTCCTTTATATTAATGATGTATTGCTTATTGGCATTGACATTCCCATGTTAACATCAGTGAAAGCTTGGCTTTCATTAAAATTCTCCATGAAGGATCTGAGAGAAGCAGCCTTTATTCTAGGAATAAAGATCTACCGGGATAGATCTAGAAAGCAGCTTGGACTCTCCCAGAGCACGTACATTGACAAAGTGTTGAAGAGATTCAACATGGATCAGTCCAAGAGGGGACTGTTGCCAGTGTCACATGGTGTCACTCTATCTAAGGACATGTGTCCTAAAACTCAAGATGAGAGAGACAACATGGGCTTTTAATATTATGAAGTTGCTCCCACTCAATTATTTTAAAATTTTAAGCAAATGCATCAACCCAAATATGATGGATTTCTTGTGGGCAAGGATCTCATATCAACATTTCATAACTCCGACTAGGGCCGGTCGTTATAAAATACGATAAGTAGGTAGGTTCCCAACCAATTTATGATATAAATCACAATTCCTTGATCATTGGGTTAGGCAATCAAACATGCCATAGCTTATGCTAGTCCTTGTGGACACCCAATCTTTGCCACTAAGTTATAAGACCACGCCTAAGGGTCGCTGCGTCTTATGACTCAGAATAGTCAAACCATTGTCAATAGTACGATTTAGGGACAAATTGGTATTGGTCTGTCTGGTAAAGCCTAGTCCTGCCAATACGGTTTAAGCCATTTGGGTCTATACTTTACAATGTGAGGTAAACTTTAGACTTAAATTATTATTGAGGATTTTAGCAAGTATAAGTGAATAACTGTCAAATGGATTTCTCTATTGAAAATTCCCCAGAGGGAGGGTGGAGCGAACTCTCTTAAATACCCTTACCTCTTAGGCACTTATTGCCTTGGTGACATGAATAAACAATAGATCCTCCAAATTAGTCCAACACTTTAAATATGCTTTAAGGTCAGCTTTGAGTAAATGATTATCTAGATGTCTTCACAGCTTTTCCTTTTGGCTATAAAAAGGTAGTGAGTGAAGGAAGACACCAAATCATTATCTAACTCTAGTAATACCTTTGGTTAAATTAACTTTAGTTTGGAAAGTTTTATTAACCCCTTGGTCCCAACCCTCTTGTATCTTTTATAATGTATTTTATTATAAACAAGTGATTTATATTTATTAGCCTTAAAGGTAATAAATCTCTAAGTTCATCACGGAATAATTAATTAGCTAAGGGATAAGCAATACACTCTCTATTTCTTATAAAGTTTCTAGATGCTTGCACCCTAAAATAATCATGCCAATTCTAATCATACATAGAATCATCAATCATATGAGTTTTAATATGTTGGAATTATTTTAGGCATTAAATAACTTTGATTAATATTTAATTATGATATTGCATTTTATTTTATTCAAATAAATTTACTATTCACGTTTTTCTGTAGACGCGTGAACTTTAAATACAATTTTACAATTCAAATCTTAACCAAATCATACAAAACTTGTGCCTAAAATTAATTTCAGGGTGTTAGCTTTCCAACGAGCTTTTAAACACCCAATTTCGAGTTCAAACGAGTGAGAACTAATCAAAACAAAAACGGTGTGCTGATACCACTGTCGGGAAGCGGCCGCGAGTGCGCAGCGAAAAATAAAAATTATTATGCCGTTTTCCCTTTGCCCAAGACCCATTTGTTTTTATTATTATACAGCCTAGGCATGTTACTATATATTCTAAGCATAAAACACATAAAATATGCAAAGAACATAAACCAAAACATGCTAACTATCATAAGAACTCTAAATAAAATAAAGAAATAAAAAGACTTACTTGAACAGTAGACTCCTCCAGTCCTCCCTCCAATCTACAAGCTTTTCTCAAACTCAGCAAGCTCTTCTACGTTCCAAAGAGCCACCCAAGTGTGTGGCCTCCAAAGATGCATACACCAAAGCCAAAACTCAACGGCAAGACTACGCCTTGAGTGCACGGGTATTTTTCACTTGGTGCTAGCCTAGGCAAATAGCTCAAAACTTTTAACTCGTGGTTCCTCTAGTAAATTAGACTTAAGGATCCTCAAAATCAATGGCTTACTCTTAAACTTTAGATTTGCTCACTTATATAAACCCCAAGATATGAAAGGTTTTGGTGTAGCAAAATTGTGAAGAATTCTTTAGGTTTATATAGTGCTCTAAAGACAACAAAATTAATTAAGAATCCGATGTGGGATAAAAGCTAATTTAATCTTAGCCATTGGATCTTAATTTAGTGGTTTAATGAGATTATAAAACCCTAATAAGAGTTTGGGCCGAATTGGAATTCAAAACAAATTAAAAAAAATTACTATTCATGTGAATAGTAACTTTTTTTATTTATTCCAATTCCCAAAGTGCCCCTATCATCATTCACCAATCCCTAAGCCACTATGGAATCTCATAAATGATTTGTTCAATAATTAAATACATTGAACCATTTATGAACAATTCCTACAGCAATCATATATGTTGTTATATTTGTATTGTGCATTGTTAACCATTGATTTCGACTTTGTTGTGTGTGACCTTTTGGGTTCCCCTCAAGTTGGACATGAAATGAATCATGATAATTTAATCGAACATAAATTATCCTCTGATCAGATGGTCATTCGATTTCAATGACCAAGGTTGACATCTAGTAACATGCCAAGGCCCCCAAATGAGAAGGAAAGATATATATATATACCCATTATGTATGTGATTTACATATTATATGCTCCATCGCCTCACTGTATCCCCACCTATTTACCTAGGGTACGGAAAGTGTCTACCCATATGGTCAAATATATGATGTTGATAATGTCATGAATCGTGCTCACCCAAGAATCTCACATGATTTTTCCGCTGTGGCCACAGTCTCAAGCACTGATCACACATATCAACCCACGAACTGGAATACTACTCTTATAAGAAAATATTATCCGAGAGAGTGGTGATTCTATATTGTATCTTTACAAACTTCATCTGTTTTAACAAATGACCCAATCATACCCGTATGACCGGATCTTTTGAACCGGGGAAGGAGAATGTCAAAGTTATTTGATCCACACATAAGATTGTAAAGACCTCAAGTCAAAGGACTAGCCATATAATCGATACATGAAAGTTCTCACGGACACATGGGATAAACACTCCATATGAAAACTTTCGGCGGTCAGTTAAATGGACACGATCAACTCATGCATCCATGTGATACACCAAGCGGACAGATCTCCGCTAGTAGCCTATGAGATCGGCTACCCCACTTAAGGGCGGATTATATCATTATGCTAGTCTCTTCGCTTTGTGGACGCCCAAATTATTCACAAAACTATGACTAGGAACATTCAAGAGTAATGATTCTAATAAGGCGTGGAAGCCATCGTCTTATTACTCCAAGGGCTTTATTACAGTGTTGATGATTCATATAAGTTATGTAAGACACGTATAATAAAGATTACCATTTTATTAATTAATGAAAATATTACCACTTCGTATGAGATATAGACCGGTAAGAAACTGAATCTTAGTTATGTTAAGATTTGGGTGTGTTCTGCATACGTTATGATGCCTCAGTTGAATAAGCTTTTGCCTCGATGGCAGAAGTTTAGGTTTGTTGGATATCCTTCAAATACGAAAGGATATTTATTCTATGATACCGAGCATCGAAATGTGTTCGTAGCTCGCTTCGTAAAATTTCTAGAGATATAATTTTTGTCTGAATGTGGTGATCATAGACAGGTTGAACTTGATGAATTACAACATGATACCAATGAACCAATAGAGGAACCTGAAGTTCAAGAAGATGAAAAAACTTGAACATACACACTTTGTAGGTTGCAAAGGGTATCTAGACCTCCTGAACGTTTGTATTTGATACAAGAAAAGAGTCTCGATGTTCTCTTAGTTGAAGAGATTAACCCTTTTACCTATAGAGAATCGATGTTGGACATCGACTCCGTGAAGTGGCAAGACGCCATGAAATCCGAGATGGACTCAATGCATGAGAATGAAGTTTGGAACTTGGTTCTGATTCCTGAAGGAATTGTAAATTGATTTACAAAAGGAAGCGAGGGCCCGATGGAAAGGTTGAAACCTTTAAGGCCCGACTGGTAGCTAAAGGTTACTCGCAGCGACTTGGTGTCGACTACGATGAAACTTTTCGCCAGTTGCGATGCTAAAGTCTATAAGGATTTTATTGTCTATATCTGTTTACCATCATTACGAGATTTGGCAAATAGATGTCAAAACGACTTTTCTAAATGGATT